>JANIJG010013622.1:36425-50126 GCA_024611175.1 Megaceryle torquata
AAGAAAACAAAAAAAAAAAAAAAAAAAAAAAAAAAAAAAAAAAAAAAAAGACTTGGAATGCTCCCTGCTAACAGAAAAATTGTTGAAAGGTATATTTCTATTCAACTCCACCAGTATCTAATAAAGGAACACAAGAAAAGGAGAAGATGAAGCACAATTTTCAGAGAAATATACTGAAAGTTTCACAAATATCATTAAAGCAATTTCATGTGAAACTTCTGTTAAATATTTTAACATGTTCCAGAATAATTTTGTAATTTGGAATACAAAAGGGTAACTAAATTTACTATCACACATGCTTTGATGATAAGTGTGCTAACAGTTTTTAATGGGAAGGAAAAGCAACCTCTTTTTTCTCAATTACTTGTGCCCCAAAACCATTCTGAAACACACTTTGAAACTAAATTTCCAGTGAGGAGGATGCATTTGAAAAATTACTATCATAGGCACAGCAGACTTTGTTTTCATATAGGTAACATTCAGGAACAAACAAATCTATTGCCTGTATTTCTGTATGTCCATAACTTTCTTGCAGTTTTCAGTTAGAATTTCAAAGACAGACACAGACAATGTACATTATAGGGGCAAAACCTGTATAATTTTACTACTGCACTATCATCAGAGGCCTTATTGTAAATTGGCAAGTATAATTAAGGAGACATTGTGGCTTTTCATTGCCACTTGTTTCCAACTTCAAAGGTGTAACACAAAATAAATAAATAAATAAATACACAGAGTTTGTGCACAGAAACTTCTAGAAGTAACTTTTTGTATACTGGGTAGGGGAAAAAAAAAAAAAAGAAACTAGATGAAACAGCAACACGTGAACAGGAAAAGTTTGAGTATAGTAAGACTAAACCATAACAAATGTTTTTAATTATTTGCAAAATCATTAAAAAAGAGAAAGAATTAATTTTATTGTATAGCCTTTTATAAGGCAGGAAGGCTGTGGGGTGGGCACTCAGTTTTAGAGCATAAGTGAGCTGAAGAAAACTTTCTAACACTTCAAAGCTGATTCCCTGGTGCTGCCTTGCACCTGCAGCCTGCAAGCACCACACGTCTGGCTTTCTCTGTTTAGTAAACTTGGCTGTAGCATTTTCGTAATGATTAATATCACCTTCGTACAGATACAAATAAATACATAAGCTGCAATGAGCTGAGGCTGAAGAACCCTGAAATGTAATTAGCTACTTGCATGCTTTTTGCAGGCAAGTATTAAACTACACAGTGAACAGAAATAAAGGACAAAACACAATAATGCAACATCATTACTCAATAAAAATGATGCATTTATAACCCCATTACTCACATTTTATAGTTGTGGATGCTAAAACACAGAGAAGTGGCTGTGCAAGGTCACACAGGCAGAGTTTGGAACAGAAAGCAGACATCTCATTCCCTACACTAGTGTTCTGCTCACTGTTTTGTAAATTGCTTTCCCCCCCTTCTTTTTCTTTTAAACATAGATCTATCACCACACTAAACTTACAAAAGGGCCTTGTGTGACACACTGATAAGTATGGACTAAGATAAGCTGCATCTCCTGAGCTTCATTTACAACAACAGAGTTTGTTGATTTCAATGAACTGTATGTGGAAATAATATCAATGTTAGCAGAAATACAAAGAAATCTTTACGGTAATGTTGTGGTCTCTCTGAACTCAGTGATAAAATTTCACCCACGATATTGGAATTGAACCTTTGTATCTTATAAATTGCTTCATCTGAAAGTGAACTGCTGCAAATGAAAACCTTTCCATTGACTCCAGTGGAGTCTGGATCCACTTCTGAATGAGGGTGAGTGGAAAAGGCATTAACAACAGATCTGTTGAGCCAGGTGTTCATGAGGACTCATTGTTAATGATTTTTTTTTTTTTTTTTTTTTTTCAGTATGCCTCTGGAACATTAGGTGATGCCACTGGAGAAAGAAAGGCAAAAGGAGAATGCTTGTTTACCTCAATAAATCACACAAAAAAAGAATCTTTTTCAATAGAGAAAAGTTTGGGGGGTTTTTCCTCCCTGCAGAGTTTCCTAATAATACCTGGTTTTCTGCAAGTAATGCCAGATTATTTCAGACTGAAATGCTCCAAATTTGTTGGACAAAAGTCGCTTATGTGATGTCCAGAACAGGTCTTCAATCCTCTCCAGTTCAGTATTATAGTGAAAATAAGATATAGATTTGGCTTTTTTATCAAGACCAATTCTTGTTACTAAAACTGTAGAGTTTTAACTCCTCATGTTCAGTATTTTTAATGGGAACCAGAGCAAGAATCAGGTCAATAAAAACATCAGAGGCAGTGAATACTGAAGTTCCTATCTTAGAAAAGTCAGAAAATCCATAAACTATACCCATAATTTTTTTTTTTTTTTTCCTATTAGAAATCAGATTATGTACCTGAGATTACCCCAGTGAGGAAAACACATTACCTCCTATGACAGCAGAGTATCACCATCATAAACCAAAGTCTCAGCTTTGGCACAGCCAGGAGATGCTTATCGTGAGAAATGTCCAAGAGTCCATTCACCAGGGCTGTAGACAGCACGGTCCAAACCACTGACAGCAACAACACAGCACAACACCGTATTCACATTGCTTTTCTGCCAGACAAAACACACTGCAGCATGACAACTGTTACTGCAGACAGACAGCGAGCTTGTACCACTGAAAATACAATCAGTCCTCACAGGTTTTATTCTAAGTCAGCAATCCTGGAGCAAAGTGGGTCAGTTAAGAGTTGTTTAAGAGTCCCTCCTAGTGATAAAATTTGTGGGACTGACTGAAGGCAATGTCCCTGGAAAAAACAAACTAGGGTCAAATGCCATTCAAAGGTTAAGATGAGAAATAGTTGATTTTAGAGTGAAGAACTGCAAAACATCTAAACAAATGCAGCAAATCTGAGCTGATTTTCTCAAACTACTTAAACTAATAACTATTCTCACAACAAAATTTGTAAGAAACAGGGCATTTCCAATTTATCTCTTCAAGTTTGGAATTACTTCCCAAGTCATGTTGACCTGGCTTAAATTTATTCAACCTTTTCTCTTTCTGCAAACTCTGTTCTTTGCCCTGGGCTACATTTGTGTGCACATGGGTGTTTTCTTGTGTGTTGTGTGGAGGTGGGGCCAGAGAAGCAGTATCCCTTACAGGTTTCACATGTAGGTTCATTTCTGGGACATCATCTTCCTTCTAAATTTTTCTGTCTTCAAATAAATAATGATTTACCTTCAAGAGATCCTTCCACCAAAATGAAATGTTTGAAACACAGCAGGAAGGTTTAAAAAAAGTAAAACAAAACAAACAAAACACAAATCAGCTTGGAAACTTGCAAGCCAGCACAACAGCATATATAAATATTTGTGTTTAGTGTGCTTCACCACTCAGCCATCATTTATAATGAGCTATGCTTGAAAAGGTTTTAGTCCTCAGAAGTTAGTATTTCTAAACCTTTCATTATCTTTGCTGAACTCCCTGTGTATTTACAGTTTTGCCTGGTGATAACATGACTAGAAATGAATGCAGTTTCCAGCATGTGGTCATGAGATTTACTTTTAAAAAGCTAAATATCCACCTGATCTTTCACATCCTGTGGATGTTAATGGTGGTCAGAATGGTATTAGTACTTTCTGCTGCCAAATGACACTGCAAACCTTGTGCCTCTTTCAAAATAAATCTGACTTCTAATTTCTCTGCCCTTAGTCACCTTTGGCAGCATCTTATCCTCCAAATAGATCAACTCACAGCCAGGTGCTTAGTTGCAAAGTTAAGGTCCTTTACAATATAAGTGTCACAGAATCTGAAACTTTCTTATACTATGTCCATATTTTTCCTTTGTCCTTGGAACACCTGAGGTGGTTCAGGGAGTTGAAGAACACAGAACGATAAACTGAGAAAGGAATGTCAGCTATGAAAATTGGATTTGTTTGCTTGCATGTACTGGGAACACTGAATTTCATTTCAGTTTTATTGGCATTTGTTTTATTTTGTATTTACAATGACCTAGATTGCCAGTTTACAATCTGCCTGCAAAGCAGTTAAAACATCAGTGTACTCTCCCAGAAGAAGACTTCAGGAATCATCTGGCAGGGACAAATAGTACAGCACCATGAGCACGTGCCTCTTCTAATCCTTCCAGTTCCTACAGAACTAGGGAACTAACTACCACTATAATGATTCCAAATTTAGGATTCAAAAAAATGAAGAAGTCTGCTAAATAATGCTCGTGCGGGCAGGTAACATGGAGCTTTGAACTATTTTGTGAACCATAACACACCCAGCACTGACACAGATTAGGAATTTAATAGTTATCTTCTTTCCTCGCAAGATTTCAAATCTGAAAGACAATTTGGGTGGATTCACTGCTTGCTTCAGAACAGTTTGTTTTTTGTTTTTTTTTAACAGGAGTCTACTACCCAAACCTTTCTCTTTCCAATGCTCACAAAAGAAACTAAACAAAAGTATTCTGTAACAGGCTATACTACAGAATATCACTGCCACCATCTCTGGCTCTGAATCAGGAATTCATAGTAACACCTTACATAAGCATTATTTTCATTAACAGATTGATAAAGACAATGTCAAGTCCAAGAACAACCCTGACAATAAAATTGCAACATCATCCTATTATTAGCAACGCAATCAGTCAAATGCTGAAAGATTTTTAAAGGAATTTTGGGATCAGTATTGTGTCAGCAATATACTAATGATGGCAATTCATGGTCACTTCAATTGCACGTTTAGGGTTTTTGTTTCAGGTTAAAGTATTTGCTCTTGTTCTCTCATTCTTGTGTCCTATATCGTCAAACCGTCTAGCCTCAAAGTCATTAAAAGGTTCTCTTCAAGATCCATAGCAAAAAAAAGTTTCCTTTTTTCTGTTGTTCAAGTCCCTCCACCCGAATGAAATTCAGGTTTGTACAGAAAGCGAGACTGCACTATGGGCACCACTCTAATCCTTTTTCAACAGTATTTTAAGGGCAATGTAAATAGCCCTGCTAAAACAACATTGTTGTATTTGACATGATCCTTTAGAGACAGAACATATGGACACTAATTTTTTTGAAGGGAGATGTTTTCATAGAGAACACTGATCAAATTCTGTCCTTCCTGTGTTCCACTCCAGTTGTTTCAGTGATGGTGAGTCCTGTATCCTTCCCCATACAAAAAGGTATCACTTAACTGTCTGCTTAATCCTTTGAAAGAAGATACATGGCATGGAAGCACCTCACGCAGTTCCTCAGCATTAGAAACAATCTGTGGAAATCTTTTGCTTTCAGTTCATAAGGAAGGAATACAAGATAGCAGAGCCACAGATACAATGAGAAAATGATCAGAAAGGTGACATGACCTCAAGAGTGAGTGAAGGAAGACCAGGGAAGAATAACAGGATACAAAGAAGTTATATTTTATACATGCATATCTCAACCTAATTTATCAAGCTATATACACACATGTGCATTTCACCCAAAGGCTGAGTGTTTTGAAGAGACTTGTGCTTCATTTTACAAAATAGTTACTAAATTTGCTATACGTACTGTTGTATAAATAATGAAATCTGGTCTTTGGGAAAAGGTAAAATATTTTCTTCCAATAAAAATGATGAAAATATTTAAGTGAAGTATTTCTGTGATACAAATGTTTTGTTTTCTAGCATAAAGGAAAAATTATCTGATGGACAAGACATTACAGAGATATGCAAGTCTGTAGGAGGTACAAACAATGAAATGGGCTGTCCACCTTCTTCCCATGAGCTGTAGTTTGGGATAAGGTTCTCATAATTGTCCACTGAACTAACAAGATAGTCAATTTTCCTAGTGCATGTGCCTTGCTTGTGTAATTGATTACCTTTTCTAAAAGGTAAATTGTGTTCTACTCTTGCAAGTGGTTCACAGTGAGGAAATCCAACACATACTATAGAGTTTCCACTAAGTCAGCAAGTTCAGTACAGGAACAGAACAAGCGCCTGTGGGACCAGTCAGATGCTCCAGATTATAGACCAACTTCATGCAAGGAATAAATATATGTATCAAAAAACACCTTAAGAACTCTGATCAACATCTTCCTCTTGAATAAAGCAAAGTACTGATAAAACATACACTTCATGCATAAACAGGTAACCCTGCAAATGAATCACTTTAATTCAAATTATGAACAACTTTCACAACTTACTAAAAAACTTACACTAGGAGTGTTTATACTCACAAGGGCTTGGAACTATTGGCTTCTTTCATCAACACTTTGTATTTTGCACTTCTTTGTATCATAATTATGCATGATTACACATTTAATTTAAACTACAGAAATAAGAAGACCAATATACAATAATTCACTAAGACAGAAGCTACATATGAAACTAGTGGCTCTGCGTTCTCTTTTCTTCCTTTCCACATCCGAGAGGAAAAAATAAATAAATTAAAAGTAAACCTTAAAACTCATCAAGCACCCTGGGCTAAAGTCTAACTTAATCCCTGACAAGGAAATGACTGAAGAGTACCTAAGTGGTACAGGAGTCAGTATACATCAAATAAGGTTCAGTGACCAAATCATGAAATCGGGAGGCTAAGCCATCGTTCCTGCACCTTCCGCTGTACTTCCAGACAGAAATGCATCTTACCTTACAGGTATTTTGTAAAATTTCTCTCCTTCATAAAATGGGATGCAGAAAAGACCTCAATGGAGTCTGAAACACAGACTGTCAGGCAGATACCAGATGGGAGTGCAACAGGGAAGAACCATCAGAGCAGGTGTGAGTGGAGCCATTCTAGAAGACCTCCTTCAGCTTTCACCTGCAGTAAAAGCCAGGCAAAATAGTCTCCCTTCCCTCTGTCCCCTCTGCTTGCCATTAGAACAAATGCTTCCTCTACAGCAGTATCAGTTTCTCCAGACAATATTGCCGAATGGCTAAAAAGACAAATAAAAGCAAGGGCAAAGAAAGGTTAAATCTACTGCACAGCAGAAAAGTTACCATTAGTAGATATATTGGCTTGTAGTTAATCAGCCAGCAATAAATGTCCATCGCCTGTGAGCTCAATACACAAATATTTAATGAATTCTTATTTTCAGACATATATAGTCATGATCACAATCATTAATACAAGAACTGCATTTCATTATTAGGTCAACAATCTACATAAAAAGGATCACTTATTCTGCTTTTGATTAATTTGGCTCAGCCCTGCACAGCGATTCCAGGTTGTCTGGTTAAGTGAGGTATCAAAATGCTTTTCATGAGATTCCATTTCTGTCAGGATCTTGAAACGCTTTACAATATTTACCTCCCGATGCAGATGAGTGTGGGCAGGGGGGAAAAAAAAGACACATTTTTAATAATATAATTTGTCTTCTCCATTACACAGAAAACCCTTAAAAGAACCACCACTTCTGTTTCAATACCTTGTAGGTGGGGATGGCCACACTGAGACTTAATGGCCACACAGTGCAGAAACCAATCCCCAGATGTGCTGCTTTGGGACCTCATGGAAACAAACACATATTGAAAGCTGGAAAGACAGGAAGAAAAGCTCTGTGCAACAAAACCTGTATTCACACTTAAAGCAAGAGACAATGCCTCCTGTGTTCTTTGTAAATCACCACACTGTTTGTGATGTCACAGCAGTTCTGCAGCTTCCCAAAATTATTCAGGCCAAAATTAATCTCTATTAAGCTTAAAAAAACCCCCAAAACCAAAACAAAACAAAAAAAAAAACAATGGTACAGAATACCAAAGAAAAACAAAGAAAAAAGTATAAATCAGTACTTTCTCTTATCCCAGTCTGTAACTGGAACACATCTCTGTTGACATAGTGAAGGTAACAAGCCATGTTGCTCTTCCTAGAGTAAAATATTAATGTAATCCAGAAGTGATGTGTACGAGGAGAGAATCTATCAAGACAGTCTTTGATGATTCCTTTCTTTACATTTGGGCACTGACACTTTTTCTTCAAAACTATGTAATTCCTACACCTCAGGACTTAGTTTTCTAAGTATGTGTAGGTCCAATTTGCTGCAGCTAGAATTCGTTATTTCCTCACAATCTGAGCAAATATATATTCAGACAACTGAACTTGGGACATTTCTATTTGCATCATATAAATCTGCCTGGTTCAATTCACAAGGGTAGTAAAAACCAGGCTCAGAACAGGGAGAACAGCTCTTAGTAGGAGCAGCTGAAGGAGCTGGGGTTGTTTAGCCTAGAGAAAAGGAGGCTTGGGGGAAACCTTGCTCTCTACAACTCCCTGAAAGGAGACTGGAGCCAGGTAGCATTGGTCTCTTCTCCCAGGTAACAAGCAGTAAGACAAGAGGAAACAGCCTCAAGTTACACCAGGGGAGCTTTAAGTTGAACGTGAAGGAAAAACATCCTCCTTGAAAGGGTTGTTAAGGTCTGGCCCAGGCTGCTCAAGTCAATGGTGGTTTCCCCATCCCTGGAGGGATTTAAAAGTCATGGAGATGTGGTGCTGAGGTACATGTTTTGGCAGTGACCTGGCAATGCTGGATTAAAAGTTGGGCTTGGTGATCTTAAAGGTCTCTTCCAAGCAGAATGAATCTATCATTCTAGGGTATATCCAAGTTTTTCATAAACATTCACACGCACAAACTCCCGATCACCTCTCATAACTACATACACAACTAACAAGCCTTAGATTTTCATTTTGACTGCCTCCTCCAGCATCAAGGTTCAGACAGAAGCACACCCAGATTCTCTCTGCTACACCTGAACCATGATGTTCCAATAGCTAATAACGCCTCCTTTTGTGGATCATTTGCCCAAAGGCTCTTGGGTCCAAAGGCATAAAAAATATAAATATATATCCTTCCTAATGGTTATAGTTGGTACCCAAGAGTGGGGGACAAAAACTCCCATGATTATTTATTGACTTCACCTAGTGACTGTGTCACTAGTGAAAGCTCCAAAACCTAATTATCCCCAGTGACTGCTCTAATATTAGGCTAGTAATTCAGGCTTATTTTTGCTGTGTTTTCTCTCTGGCACAAACCCCAGATGAGATTAATAGCTCACTTTGTCTTTTTCCCTTCAAGAGCAGCCTACTGCCTTCTGAAGAGAGTTCATCTTGTCAGATGGGAGAGCTAAGCAAAGCTGTGAGATGGCCCAATCTCCTGATGAAAAGCAGGATCTGAAAGTGTGCAAGAGCTAAGAAACAAAACCACCTCCTGCATGCTGCTGGCTGATTAACCTGCCTACCATGCTCTCCATAAATAAATCACTGCAACCCCATCTAGATATTTGATTTTACCCCCTCTAGCTTTTTTTTTTTTTCTTTTCTTTTTTTTTTTTTTCTGAAGTCCATTGCTGTCTTATCTTAGAAATCCTATCAGATCAAGGCATGTCTGCGGACATTTGCACATCTGGTCTGTGAAGCTGGGGCAACTGCATGATCTTAGCTTCTATTTTTGCTACAAGACCAATGATCTTGGCATGCCCAGAAACAAAACTTTCAACATTTCAGGGACTCCATGGTGAAATCTGAAGCATGTAAGAATTTCAGGCATGGGAAAGTTAAGGTAATTTATCCCAGGTCAAGTAGAGGGATGTCATTATCTTCAGCTTAAGCCCCTATGGAGACAGTTGGGATTTATGCATCTATGTCCTCTTAGGGATACAAGCATAAAAAAATCCAAGCTAAACTTCTAGGATGACCAAAAGGAGTCAGCTTCTGCATTCAAATTATCCTCTACAGATTTTGAAAACAGAACTCTGTAATTTCTGTCAATAGGAAGAGATAGAAAAGCTGCAACAGGACTAAGCAGACAGCATTAGACACAGCATATTAACTTTCAAAATATACCTTTTTCCATTGGTTCTATTAGATTTTCCACTGCACATTAAATATTGAACTCTTGAAATATTTGTTCGAAATATTTTTAATCTTAGGTCTACATTTTTCAACAGCAATATTGCATAAGAATGATAAAATATAGATTTTGCAATTTTATGTTTAATGAAAAATCTGAAGTTGAAGAGCGACATTATGATCTATGGATTTGAATAAAACCCAAATATACTACCGCTTGGAGATTTCAGAGTCAAAGTTTCTAATGCCCACCTACCTCTGAAAGTGCTTAGGTGTGAAAAAATCTTTCTCTTTTTATGTTTGACACAGAAAGTCACCATGGTAAGGTACAGCTTCACAACAATATAACGTTAAGGAAAAGAGGGGTGAAACAGCCACCACCACCAGATCATTTCTACAGAAAAAATAACTATTGCTGCACATGGGAGTACTCAATGTACACTGTGTAAATACAGCTATGCAATATAAATATGCAAGTGTTGTATTTCCCAATTCAAATACACACACCTGCAAAGTTGTTTTGGTTTTCTTTGTAGAGGTCAGTTGAAAATATGGGCTGTCTGACCTGAGGAGCTCAGACTTTTTCAACACATATCACCTGTTTACACAATTATTCACCAGACCATCTTGCTCTTGTTTTCAAAATCCCTCCTTTAATTTAAACTAGCAAGATTAGAAGGCAAAATATCATTAACAGATAATAGAATGTCCCCAAAGGAAATGAATACAAATTACA
Organism: Megaceryle torquata; assembly: GCA_024611175.1. Lineage (NCBI taxonomy): Eukaryota > Metazoa > Chordata > Aves > Coraciiformes > Cerylidae > Megaceryle > Megaceryle torquata. Next base: position 46,966 of record JANIJG010013622.1, read on the forward strand.
AACAAGGAGAAGGAATAGGTAAATCTTTTTAGGGTTATATTTTCTTCTGCTGGAACTGCATCTAGTTTTCACAGTGCACATGCAGTTTACAAATATTTTTTTGTACATACTGTGCATGGAAAATCTCTTTGGCAAGCACTCAGGTATTAGGTAGGATGTGTTAAGGCCAAGGTGCTGGCAGGGGACCACCTGTGAGAGAAATTTGGTCATTTGCAGTCGCATGTCGCAATACAAGAACATCTGAAGCAAATTTAGTCTTCAATACTACATGCTGCTTCTTGCAAATGTCCTTGAAAATATCACAATCTAAGTGAACAGAATGGTTACCTCAGGGGGAAAAAAAAAAAAAAAAAAAAAGATGACTTGGGACAAAATATTATCATTTCTCTCCTGAGACAAAGTTTACTCAGTAACTTCCACTTTGCCTAACCTCTAAACTACTTTATAAGTGCTAGAAATACTCTTTTCAGCAACAGAAAGAAAATGGGAATTTAAATAGACTCCATTCATAAATAAAATCTGTGGAAAATAGTTATAATCTTTTCACTTTTTAAACTACCTAATAAAGAAGAAATCTCTAATTCCGAAAGAACTATTCACACAGGGAAATCTCAAGCCCATTCTTTTTTCATTTATTCAGTTTTCACCACAGAAGTGAATCTCTGAAAGGGTCCTCTGTCGTGTCTTCGATATTTTTGCCAGGGGAGGTATTACTACAGCCCAAAGCAAGGTGGCTAGACCAAAAGTGATTCCAGCAACTGCAGCGTACAGTTACTGGGTGTTAAACTGAAAATCCCTGCAAGAGTCACCAGCAGTATCCTCAAAAATCAGATGTCAACTTTAGAAATGGACACTTAAGTCAAGAAGAATGGGAAAGCCTTTGAAGAGAGAGGACACATACAGAAAGGAGAACAGCAAGTGTAGAAATCCAGGGTAAGAAGAGAGAAAAGGGACCACATAAGAATAAAAAGATTCAAGAGTATTAGAGGGAAAAGTTTTGACCTAGCAAAAAGATAGCACACACAACACAAGGCTTGATTAAACACTGCCATGAAGTTAGCCACAACCATCCCATGAGCAATATCCAGACTAATAAACTGGGAACACTGACAGTCTGAACAGGATTATAATTTATTACTCCTTTGGTTGAGCATCTGAGCCCCATAAACACATCTGGCTTCCTCAGTGTCTGTGTTTCAGTGACAGATGTCATTTCTACAGCAGTCAGGTATGCAAAAATGAACATAAAGCACTATACTACAAAACATACCAAAGGAAATGACTGGAGGATAAAAATATGGATACAAACCCTTAAGTCTAAAGAAGAGGCAAATTTCCACAAAGGAAGGGGTACCTCAGAAGGATGTTATTCTACAAAGCCTCAATTTAACATCAGAGTATGGAAGTTCATCATCATTGCCTTGCAGCTCATTTCTTGGGGAAACTGGGAAGCAAAATGTGGCTGTGTGACTTACTCTTTCAGTCCCAGGATTTGAGATATGCTGTAAGAATTATGGTAAATGAGGAAAAGAATCAGTGTCAGGTAGAAGCAAAGGCATGTTCTCATTTTTGCAAACTTCCTCCCAATACAATAATCAAGAACTTTTACCTTGCTAGACCAAACTTACTGTTTGGTAACTTTCAGTTTCACACTGAAAATGTTAAGATCACTGACTTAGCACACATATAAGGAGAAGTAAATCCAAATAAATGCAGCTCCTTGGTGTAGTTATCACTGGACATGAGTCTGGAGGATTCAGGACAGGAATGTACTTCCTCTTGTCCAGGATCAGTATATGACCAGCTATCATCAACACTGTCTTCTGAGAGAAGTCCTCTCAATACAACTGTCTGGGGGAAAAAAGCAACAGTGAGATGATTTCCAACTCCAAACAACTCCTTAGATTATGACCTTCCCTCACCTGGGCAGAAGGAGTGATTCACAGGACTAAGTTCCAGTTTTTCAGATTTCCATACTGCATTTTTGTATGGGTAACCAGAGCAGGATGCTTGAGCATATACAACTGGTTGCATAATCAAATCTTTCCCTTTAATTTAAGCCAGTAATGAGAAAACCAGCACCCACTTTGGGCCTAAACAAGTGGAACACTTGATTGTGACACCAGCATTTTATCCTTGCTTCTGCTGCAACTTCCAGAGCACACTTGAGAGCAACCTGAATTTAAAAACATAAGACTCTGTCTGCATTGACCTGTGTGTGCTTGAGCACCAGCCTGGATACATATTATGCTACATAACCATAAGAGAACCAGAAAAACAGTCCCTTAAAAGATGAGTTCTGAGCCCTCGCATCAGCAGTTTTCAAACTGCTGCTGCAGTCAAATGGCCCAGCATATTGAATGTCTGGTCCATGGCAAGAATCTCTACAGACAGGTAGGACTCCTTTTATTATCCATATGAAGTGTTATAAAGAAAATACACATTTCCAAAGATTGAAATAGAGGCGAATCTTGCAAAGTTTTGCCTCTCAAAATACATTAAAAAAATGTAATCTAAACTTCTCTGAAGTTAATCCTTAACTCTAGAAATGGGTTTGAGGAAGGAAAAAAAAGTTAGAATGTCCAAAAGCAACCAAAGGAGCAAAAGCTACAGTACCAAGGAAACATATTTTGATGGGAATTGCAGGCCATTCCTGCCACCATTGAGAAAGGAATTAGGGTGTGGGGGGCTGCTTAATGCTCCGTCATGTGGAACACTAGTCAATAAAATTTTACTTATTCAGTAAAATGCCGTTGTAAAGTCTCCTTGCTTGACTTTGCTGCTGCTGTTCTGTATGTAAGGTTTTGAATTATTTTACTGGGAATGTTTTCTGTTTACTTTCCTTATCTGAGCAATTTATTACAATTGATGCAACACTGTGTTATGACATCAATATTAATAGTAACACATCAATAATAAGATGACATGTTTTGCAGCCATGCTCAGAAATTTTCAGAATCTGCATTACATGTTATTACTGTTATGTACACAATCTTCCATAAATACTAGACAAAGGATGGCAAAACAGATAATAATCCAGTAACATCTGAACATATGGAAGTCAAAACCACTCTCTAATCTTTAAAATATAGAGTAATTTTTTTTTTTTTTTTTTTTTTTTTTTTTTTGTTGTCTAACAAAACCAACGTGTTAAAAAATAA
>JANIJG010013623.1:5817-46789 GCA_024611175.1 Megaceryle torquata
GATGACAGGACAGAGTGTCTTCTCAGCAAGTTTGCTGATGACACAAAACTGGGAGGATTGGCAGATACACCTGAAGGTTGTGCGACCATCCAGCGAGACTTGGACAGGCTGGAGAACTGGGCAGAGCAGAACCTGATGAGATTTAACAAGGGTAAGTGCAGAGCCCTGCATCTGGGGAAGAACAATAAAGTACACCAGTACAGACTGGGAGGTGATCTGCTGGAGAGCAGCCCTGTGGAGAAGGGCTTAGGAGTGCTGGTAGACAACAAGTTCTCCATGGGACAGCAATGCAGCAATGTGCCCTTGTGGCCAGGAAGGCCAATGGTATCCTGGGGGGCATTAAGAAGAACATGTCCGGCAGATCGAAGGAGGTTCTGCTCCCCCTCTAACTCTGCACTGGTGAGACCTCACCTGGAGTATTGCGCCCAGTTCTGGGCTCCCCAGTTCAAGAGAGACAGGGATCTACTTGAGAGAGTCCAATGGAGGGCTACAAGGATGATGAAGGGACTGGAACACATGCCTTATGAGGAAAGGCTGAGACACCTGGGGCTCTTTAGTCAGAAGAAAAGACTGAGAGGGGATTTGATAAATGTTTATAAATCGTATGATCCTGCTTTGGCAGGGGGGTTGGACTCGAAGATCTCCAAGGTCCCTTCCAACCCCTGACATCCTGTGATCCTGGGAATGGCAAAACTAACCTCTCCCAGCCTGGAGATGAGATGTACTAAGCTCCCGCTAGCAAGGGCTAAAAGGTTGTTTCAGGACTGACAGCGGGTAGAGCAGAGGCAGAAAGAGGTGCTGCTGTCAGAGGCAGAAGAAACCTAGATCCTGCTCACCATGATACTATGAAGTCCTCACTGCACGGTCCAATGATGTGAGTGGCTTCTCACAGTCTTTTTTCATATGAATCCACCACGTACTGTCCTCATGAGCTGCACATATGCAAGGCTCAGAAGACATGTGGTGACACTCACCTGTTGTCTGTAGACTTAACACCAGCATGAGCAGAAAGTATTAAGACTGGCAGGTTCTCCCGAAGACATGAAGTACAACATTTCTTTAGCCTTGCTCCTATGGTTACCACAGGGCAAGGACAGAAAGTGATGGTGTTTTTTTCTATTAGGGTCAAATTCATCTGATACATTCAGCTACCTGAAGCATTTATAATAGGGACAGGCAGCTGCAGGTATCAGTGACAATATTATGGTTGATCAGTCACAGCAAGAGAGGCAGGAAGGTCAGTGTCCTCACAAAAATAAGAGTATTGGCTTATATCTATGTGAGCCATACGTATTTTGTCTTGTAGTCTGAATATGCATTAGAAACATTCCACAGTGAAGAGCTGGATCAATGACATAGTTGCCTCTGTGAGTCTGCAGATGCCTCAGCAGTTGCACAGATTTAGGCCTTGATGCTGCCGCTAGAATCACCTAAAACTTAGTTTCTTGTCCTCTGAAACAAGGAAGATGTGCCCTCTACTCTGGAATGGAAACTACAGGCACTGTCATATCACACACACACCCTGATTTCTCTGGTCTTCTCACTTTGAGGGGTTTTTTTTTCCCAAAAGGCGACAGTGCTGACTTATCTCCTGGGGACTCCCTGGCGGGTTTGCTGCCGCAGTTCTGCAGCCTGGCACAGCACTCCACTCTCTGGCAGAGAGCCTGGGACACTCAGAAGTCCCCCATCTGTGTCCTGGCTTCCCAGCTCTTAACCCCAGCTCAGGCAGTCTAAAAACTACAGTGACTACATTTGTCAGCCAGTCCTTCAGCAGGGAAGAGGGAGTCTGGTGAGCCCCTGAAGAGCAGGCACTTGTGCTTTGCATGTTCATGCATAGAGTAAATTTATGTGGGGGCCACTACCAAGCTGCCATTAGCCCATTCCCTATCCAAAAATGAGTCCAATCTCTCAGGCCCCAAATCAGGTCTATACTCGTGGAAGGAAAATTTATGAAGAACTGCTCTCTGAGGTGCTGCTACTCTCTTCCCGAGTCTGTAATGGCAATGTCCTTCCTTATACTCTTTCTTGACACCAGGCAGAGCCACGTGCTGTTTGCCCCTTTCCCAACAAGATCTTTCAGGGAACGAAATGAGAGGAGCAGTCCTGGTGCTAAAAGAATGGAGCCTGTGTTGCTGACTTATTTATGCTCTAGTCTTCTGTCAAAAGGGCCAAGCAATGCACATTGCTTGATCTTTCCAGAAGCTGTCATCAGCTGCAGTAGCCCAGAAGCAGGGCTCTGAAGCCAGCCACCAATTAGAAGGATTTCTTCTGAATATGTTGTCAAGTGCTCTCTTCTGCAAACCACCTTTCTGTTCAGGAACTGTAAACTTCAGGTCTTCAACTCCTTCCAACTCCACCACTTCAAGCTTTGCCAGAGCTGGCCAGAGCTTTAGACCTTGGAAACACAAACTCCTGAACAGCCCATTCCATGAATTGTCAGAGAACTAGGCAAGTTTTTAAAGGAAATATGACTGTGATTTGGGAAAAGCTTCTTGAAACCAAACTATTCCCAAAGAATATGTTGGTTTTGACAGATCAGCATTTTCCACTGACAATACATTTTGTCCTCTAATTCCCGAACAGCTCCAGTCAGGTCTTTTTTTTTGGTTTGGTGACAGCAATGAGATCACAATGCAGTCATGCCAGACAGTAAATCCAGTCTTGTAAAAGGACCTGTCTCAAGCTTTGAGTTTCTACTTTGCAAAGGATCTCAGCACTACTTTAAGTTGCCCTTTGCATTTCAAATTTCCCTTTCTTGAAGGAAATATCAAGGAATGACAAGAAAGAAGAACACCAAGGGCATATGTTTATATTAAGTTCATTCATTCAAATGCAACCAACCACAATTGTTGATGCCATTTTTTGAAAGGAAGGTTATGATGTATACCTTAAGCAAAATAACAAGAAATCACAGTGTTTATACACTCCCTCCTCTGTTCTGCAAATGTAGACACAGTATCTATGGATACATGTCTCATGGTTGAAGGCAAATAGGGGCCATGAGCTATAAAATGACAGAACTAACAGGAATCTTCTGACATTCAACTCACATGCTGTCATGAAAATGACGTGTCCCCAAATACCCAGCAATGAGACACTTGCAATACTGCTAAGAGGGATCTTCACCCAGAGCATCTCTTTCCAAATATTTAGAATCCCTCTGTGAAGGATTACCTCTGACATCTCACCTGGTTTACCATGTTACACATGCTTTTATCACCTAAGTTTATTTTCTATCCCACTACTGCAACTCTTAATGATATGGCATGAAGTATACCCAGTTTCCTACCCCTAAACCCTTTCTTTCATAGGCTAATGTCAGAGTGCTCTCTGACATTTATTTATTTATTTAGCCATTTTTAAATGTGGTACCAGACAGATACTGTGATTTTAACACTGCAGTCCTTAGAGGTAAGTTCACCACCAAGAGTGTGCATGCAGAGGTTCCCAGATTTTGTTGGTTTGCACCAAGCAGAGTCTCAAAATGCTGTAAAATGTTCCCTGTTTCAGAAAGGCCCATGGGCCTTGTTGGATCACCAAGATCCAGCAATAAGATTTTAATCTTTGAATGTCACATGACTAGTAAATCCAGATTCAAAGTTCATTATTCAAATTGGCCTCAGAAGTGCTTGATTCAAGACAAATTGAAATGTAATGGAACTTGCTTTTCAAAGCTGTTTCTGATTTGCCTCCTTGCTAAGGAAATAAAAAGTTCACCTGAGTGGGAGTTCACAAAGCATTCTGGAAATATCCAGCATGATATCCAATAATCCAGTACCATCAAACTTCACATGGTTACCACTTAGATTTGTCTTCAAAGTGAGACTGAATGCAAACTAGCCATAATGCAGATTCAGTCCCAAAACTTTTCAGTCCACTCTTAAACAACATTAAACACAGTGACAGCCATAGAAGTCCAATATACGCTAAGGAAAATTGTTAGAACATGCATACTTTTGATCACTGAAGACAATAAACAAACAGAATAGTAAGCACTCCTAGAATCTGTACTTTAGGTCAGTCAAGTTGAAAACACTTACATTTACTGACCTTAAAGTGAACTTTACTTAACTATGGACAGACGGGGTTACCTTGCACTGTTTGTAACATACAGCAGTGGCTCAACTCCTGATGGACCAAGCACTTCCAGACCCACCCCTCAGTCAGAACTGAAGGAAGCAGCTGAGAATGAGAATTTTCATTCTCTGTCCTTTTGTACACAGAGGTGAGATTTGTTCTGAGGTTCATGGTTACACTTTGGTCTGACTGCCCAGCTCTGCAATGGATTTACCACAAAATATAGGATTTACCACAAGCTTCTTTACGGGTCGCCTAGGACCCTCTAAAGTACATAGCATGTGGGGAGCTTATTGCTTAAGTTTTATGGGACTCATGCAAATAAAGCTTGAATTCAATAAACCTGGAGGACTTTTAGATACAGTTAGAATGGCACACAAGCCAGAAGTATTATTAAAACTGATTCATCTCAGAGCTGTTTTAGCCTCAGAAGCTTGCAGCTGGTTTATGTCAAGGTTACTGTGGCTGCAACATCCTGATAAAACCAATTTACCCCACCCCCCTATTCATTTTTGTACTGTCTTCTAGCTGTCATCAGTGTATAGACCCCGTGCTAACCTCAAGGATATCTTTGAAAACTAAAGGTAAACTTTAGTTTATAGGTCTTGGTTAAATAGATAAAAAACCTGTAAAATGTCAGAAACTATCTAGATCTTCAGTTCAATGTAAATTCAGAGTATTGCCATAGAAACAAGTGTATTTTTTTCATACTGGAAGAAACTAATGAATTACAGCAGTGAGTTGAATAATTTAGAAGATGAGCATGGATAGCTGCTTAACTCTCAAGCTGCAAGCTTGTTCTATTCATAGCAAAGTTTCCATTTTTTCTTCTTTTTGAATGCTCTTTAATAATTCACTTACTCACTACTAAAGGATTAAATGAAGTCAGTAAGCCCAGTGCCCTGTTCTATACCAGCACATGGAAAATGTGATTTCAGGAGACTTGCTTCTGAGGTCAGGTGAAAAGTGTGCATAGAGAAGGTGATCAGCTTGAGGACAGAGGTAGTGATGCTGATATGCTGCCATATATGAACAGTCCTGTGACCGATTTATCAAATGTAGTGCGATGACACTGTTGCGATGACACTATTACAAGACAGTTTCATTTCAGGGTCTGGGGTGACACTACATAATTATCCTTCTCTCTGGAAAGAAAAATGTGAGCTGAATGTTGATCCAGTTAAATAGTTCCAGAAAGGAATATTTCACTGGAATAAAGTGCAGCTGCAATGCAGAAGATCCCATCTGAATTAGGCAATGCATTACTGGGTGCATAACCTCTCAGTTGAAAGCAGGACATGGGCAGAATCTCTCATCATATTTGAAAGGTGCACATAAAGACAAGCTGTTATGGACAGGTATTCAGACAAGTGAGAAGGCAGGAACTATGTCCCAAAGGCAATGACAGAGGCTTTGGAATCGAAAATTAAGACACAGATGCTCTGGAGGTCAAACAGCATCATCATGTGTGTTCCCCTTGATACCAATGAATGTTTTATCAGTGGTGGAGAGATCACTAATGAGTATCACTGAGCAGCTTGGTCTCCACACCCTTCTAAGCTTTTTTCTGCTAGTCATTCAAACTCCCTTCAACAACAGTTCTAGCTCTCATCAGCCAAAAAGTGGACAAAGCAAATGCTGCTTAGCAAAAAGAAGACCAAGTATCTTCAAACTCTAATATATGCACCTTATTCCACAGGACAATATAAAGAGAGGCAAGCAGATAAGACAGAACATGGCAGAGTGTCAAAAAACCCAAAAACAATTGTCAGGAGGAGTCTCTCTGTGGGTGAAAATGAACCACTGACTATTATACACCTAGATTTAAATCAAAGGAAGCAAAATTTTGGGGAGTACCAAGTCTCCAAAATCTAATTCAGGAGCTATTTAAAAATTAGAACTCCTATTGAAAAAAAAGATCTAAAAGAGTCAACCAAAAGAGTAAATGTTTGCAGTTAACATGAAGACTAGATATGGACAAGATATCAAATGCTCAGAAGGACGGCAGGATATCTACCACACAGACTTCAGATATATCAGTACTCTCCACCCTAAGCCCAAAGCAATCAATTGACATGATGTAGTATTTGAAGCAAGAAGTCAGGCTTTCAAATATCTGAGGCTATGCTGAAAGGAGGAAAATGGAAAATAATATAAAAACTGGCAGGTTAAATACAAATGCATATGAAGGCAGGTTGGAAAAGTGAGGAAAAACTTGAAAAAGACATAAAATGTCATATAATTTTTTTTTCAAACAGACAGAAAGTTTGCAGGGCAATCGCTGGCCAACATAAAAGGGAGTACTCAGAGAACATAAGGTCAAAGCAGGAACAGTATTACAAATTTTTTTGGTAGCTGTGCTCTTTCTGGCAACTTTGGGAACACTTCTCCATCAGACTCCTTCTTCCCAGTGGATGAATCTGAGGATGTCACAAACCGAATTGTCAGTGGAAGTGGAACCATCAACAAAGTGAAGAGTACCAAATCACCATGCCCAGATGTTGTTCAGAGTAGAGCTGTAAAGTAAACCAAGTCTTAAATAGCTAAACTACTAACTGCTACATATAACTTCTTGTTTAAAATCACCTTGACGCCAGCTGAAAGGAATTTCTTAGGTTTTTCAGTAATAAGAATCTAAACCATTGAAAACACCAGCTAAACTGGTAAAAATAGTGGTAGAGAATATAGTTAGTGAGCTGTAAAGTGGGTTAAACAGTGAAGTGGCAAAATTTGCTGATGATACACTATTGTTCAGTGTAATCAAAATGAAAGCTGACTGTGAAGGTTTGCAGGAGATCCTTAAGATGCTAAGGGAGTAATAAAACAACAAATCAAACTGACTATATAAATGTAAAGTAATGCCTGTGGGAGAAACAATCCCATATATATGTTAGACTCTGGAATTGTTTCTTTCACTCAGGAGAGAGATTTTGAAAGGTAAGTCCTTCCTAATGAACAATTAAGCTGATAAAATGCTGGGAATTATTTGGAAAAGAATATGGCTTGAATCCATAGTGGTCCCAGAGCTTGAAAACTGTACACTTCCAGTGCTGTCATCCCAAAAGGTTTATAGTAAAACTAGGTAAGATAAAGAGAAGGACAAGAAGGTCTGTTGCAACCAAAAAATGGCTTCTCTGAGAGCAATGGTATGCAGTCCAGAAAACAATGGGGGGATGCTGTGATAGACTTCTGTAAGTAGAGTAGCTAAGAAAAGGTGAATGGGAGTTAACTGTCCACTGTCTTTTCTAATATAAGAACTATGGATATCAGATAGGCATAGCAGGTGACGGATTCAAAACAAACAGAAAAAAAGACACTTTACATAATTTATCACAAATTCTTAAATTCCTGAGCTGAGCATGTACCAGGGAAGCATCACTAGATACCTTCCCTATTCTTATACTGGCATTCTTCCAAGTATAAGAATGGAGGCTCTCCTAAGACTTTGGAGTCTTTGGGGTAGGGTGCTGTTCTCATGTCTTAGGAGAAGGTTGCTATTCTCATGCCATGAGACAAATTAAATTCCTCTCCTTTCCATTTTCTGAGTTTATTTGTTAAAGACTTTTATCATGTCAGCAAAACATACAAGGACTTGGAATTGAATCACTGTAGCAAGAGCTTCCCAAGAAAGCTGTGGATAAACAGATAAGTTTAGTTTCTGTTGAACTTCAAGCAGAAGTCATTTTGGTTAAACATGTATCTCCACAGAGAAAACATCCCTTTTAAGGCAGAACAATATTAGATTACAGGGTATGTGACACCATTTTTCCACATTCCAGTTTTACATTCACACAAGCTCTTCCTCACAGATGTGACATTTCGCCTGACACTTACTGCATGTCATGCACTGGCCTGAAGGCAGTAGGTGAAAGTGACATGTCATTTAAAGAAAATGTTCCCAACAGCTTTGTCATGATCTGCAATCGCATAAAAATCACTGTTGTTTATTTACAGTGGCTTGGTTAAAGATCTGTACCCGGCCCAAGGGCATAAAGCAGTGACCTAAAATCTTAAATAGAATTCCACTTGAAATAAAATAAAACAAAGGAAATATGCCACAGTAATAATATTTGCAAGATCTGCTGAGTGGTAAAATAAACACTGTCTTTATTTATCTGGCTATCAATCCATGGAGAACACGAAGTAATTTGTCACACTGGAATCATGAGACTCATGAGCATCTTTAGGATCACTTAACTCACATATATGAAAACTCAGTAGGAAGGCACAAGATCAAAACCATCCTTTTTTTAAACTTGGTGTTACAGCCAACACTGAGTAAATAATAATTTCCCTTTCCTTTTCCCAGAGGTCATCAGTCTTATTTACCTCAGGAATTCCAGGTATCCTCAATTTTAATTTCCTATCTGAAGCAATCTTGTAATGCAGACTAAGAGCATTTTTGTATATTTGCATATTTTAGAAAGGAATTTATAAATAAGCAGTTTGGTTTAAACAACTGCATTTTAAGCATACATGACGTTCTACAAGGGTAGCTGGAAGGCAGAACATGTCGATTACAGCAATTTCCCTCAACAGACATGATGGATAGCCTTGGGAACCACATACAACTGTCCCCATGGTACACACTATGTGGAGGCCTGGAGGGCACAAGAGGAGCTGGTGCGTGGTGTCTGCTCACCCCTCACCCCTGCTGTGTCTACTGTGTGTGGCATGCTGGCCACATCCCTGCAGCTCAGAGGCCATCCTGGGGCTGTCCCTGTTGGCCTGATGGGAGACTGGTATCTGCCAGGTAGAGCAAAGAGCCTATGGAGATGGGTGCTTGAACAGGCACTCAGGTTCAGGATACATCCGGACTCTCTCCCCTGGTATGTGCCTGATCCCATCGCCAAGTCAGGCCTTGCATTTGTACAAGGAAAAGGAGCAAGTCTGGGCTCAAATATGGCCCAATGAACAATACAGGTGCACCCATGCTTCTGGGAAAATTTCTGTATACTCCTCCTTCTGGGTCCTATTTTTTACTGCCTAACAGATAGGTTTGAAGATGCTGACTCTTATGCACAAGAAGAACAGAAACAGCCATTGCTGTTTCTAACAACTACCTGTTCAGGTACATAAAATCAAATCAGAATTACAGGGCTGTTCTTTCACTTTTTGTATCTTTGTGCTGCTTCCACATTTTCAGTAAATAAGGTAGGAGTCCTACAACCTCAGTCATGACAAGACTACGTCACTTGCCATGTATGCTACTGAACACTGAACAGAAATGTTGCTGGACAAAGCAATAGATAAAACTCTCAAAGATTCAGTGCAGTGCTTAGCAGCAATGAAAAAACAAATACCCAATATATAAATAGAAACACTGCCTATAATCTGTCAGAAATAATTTTAGAATGATTTCAAGTGGACAGCAGTATGCAAACATGAACAATATGCACAGAGATTAATATTCAGGGACTAGTATGAGGGCAAAAAAGTGACTGGAGTACATATTCTGTGGTTACAGAGAGTGTAATGAAATAAATGGCCTGGTTCTCAGAGGGGACCTGCATGAGGAGTTCCAAAAGTTTCTCTCTCCAATATTTTCCATCCATGAGCAGAAGAAAATGACCCAGAAACAAAAGATACTCAGCACTGAAATCCTGATGCCATCAACTCTTCTCATAAATTCAGTGTGCTTTTGATGAAGTCCTTATATATCCAGAGAAAGGGAAAAGAAGAAAGGAATGGCCAGGAGAAACATTCTGAAATGTGGCTTAGTTATCTGTTCCAGGGATTTAAAGAAATGGTGTGGAAACAGCAATGAGCCCAGGGCAATGACACCGTTGAATGTCTTCTTTACATTCTGTATCTCCTTAGGCTTCTCATTAGAACCATATCTCTGGTCTGAAACAGTAGGAGTCAGCAGGATAAATGTACTGTAAGAAACACATTTTCATCCAACAGTTCAAAAGCCCCAGTAAAAATGGTAAAGCTTAATCTGTCCACTGTGGGCTGTAGCAGCAGACAGCCGGGGTGGGGCCTCAAGTCTTGGCTGCCTTTTTTTAGGGAGCTTGAATAAAGATATTTATTCTTAGAAGAAAATAGGTCAATTATTTTCTATGGCAACTGGAAAATAAACACACAAACTGGCAGCAAAACATCCATCCCCCATTTTAAGGAAAAACAACAGACCAAGTAAAAGGTTACTTTGTAGTATTCATTGCTAAACTATTTATTCCATTAAATGCACCATCCACATTGCTGGGAGCTGATGGGACAAACCCCAGGAACTGCTGTGGAAGCTGAGCCTAACCCTAGGTGTGAGCCCAAGCCTGAGCCCAAGTCTAAGCCTGACCCAGGCCACTGCTGACAGCGAGTGGGAAGAAATTTCACCTGGACACTCTCACAGCAGGAAACATGAATCATGAGCACTGTCTCACTTCCAGCAGTATTTGTGTGTGCATCATTTGTATATAAGTTAAATTTACATCTTAAAAGATGTCAGTTCATGTCAAAGGAAAGGTACTTAATAACTTTCCTTGTCTCTGCAGAAGCCAGCACTACTTGCTTTCAACAGGGCAGCCAGACTGCAGTTCATTCACTTCTCTTATTAAACTTGAGCCATCTTTGTTTCAATAGATAGGTTCTTCCTTCCAGAAGTCAGAGGGTTTCCCTAGAGGGAGGAAAGGAGCACCTTGGCTCCTTTCCAAAGCAAGCTGACTGACTTCCCCACCATCTTTCCTCCCTTTGACAAAAGGGAGCCTTAGCCTCTCTCAGACTATTTAAAACTTTCAGTTGTATGTCTCCCCGTCAGCCTCTCTTCCTCTTTGTTGACAATGGGTGATGTGCCAAGCCACTGATTGTGAGAAAAGGCAGGTAACATATACCATTAGGATCTATAGTTGTCAACTGAGACTCAGATTCTAGTTTCTTATATAAATTTAAAGTAACTTAATGGATATGAGTTGCAGGATTCACTTCAAACTTAAAGTCAATTACCTGCCAATTGATGGAAGCATTACAGAAGTACAGCTAACACAGGAAGCCAGTGTGTCATCTTCTTAGGACAATTCAGAGTTGTATTTGAGCTACTGCAAAACAAAAGAACAAAAATGGTGGAATAAAACTGAAGTTTGGTTTTATAAAGTGATACTATCTCTGAATACCACAAAAATGCAGTAGTGAGGTAGTAGGAACAGCACTGAAACATAAAATTAGGAAAATTCCTAAAAATATCTTCACATTCCCCATGAGCAGAGAGGAAAACATCTACTGCTACTAGCTGCATGTTTTGTTCTAAGCCGCTGTTAGATCAGGATGTAGTAAGATCTGCCAGTTCGGAAGAAAACTTAGTAATGGATTCAATCACAGATCTTTCACGCAACTTGACCTAGAGGAATGCAAAAATCTCACTTCTTTGACTGCAGAAAAAAATCAAACAACCTATGACAGCTTCTTCACTTACTCCTTCAAGACTCTTCTGCCAGAACCTTAATCCAAAAGCCACCTCTCCAGGCTTTCCACAAGCCTACAGAGCAGAGCTATTCAGACTGCTGAAGCTGCTTTTTCTCTCTCCTCCAGTGTGTGGTCTCATTCCTCGTATTGCTGGGCTGTATCACACACACACACACACACAGAGGCACACACGTGCTTGCACATACTTTTCCTAGCACTTCATACAGCTGAAGTATCTCTGCTCAGAGCATTCAAGTTCCTGAGCAGCTTTGTCTTGCATTTATTTTGTGTTGAGTATCTAAGAATGCAAGTGTCCCAGGGCCAGAAAGAGAGCAAGAAAAATCCAACCTTGTTCCAGAGACTGTAGTAATAGAGGTCCTCAGCCCTAGAAGCAGGCAAATATGGGCTCTAGTGCCAGCTTCCTTGAATTATTTTAATTTCATCCACTAAAAGTGCACTCTGTATGGCACCCTTTCTGGAGAATAAACTCTTCCCCTTTTTCATCTGAGTGCTTTAAACAACAGGGCAGAATCAATGCCTCTTCTTGCTTGCTCTAAGTGATGGGGCACTGTTCCTCTGTAAGTTCCCAGCATGGACAAGCAACCCAGCCCTCTTCTTAGAAAGTAAATGCAGGGAACTGAACATGGGAGACAGAAGGCATCCATTAAGTATATATTTCAGATAATGTCTGTGAATGGTCATAGGTAAGAAGGCATAAAGATCTAGATAACAGAGGTAAATTCCCACATTAGGTTGCTTCTGAACATGTATGGCATCAACCTGTAGGTGGTTAACTAACTTCTGATCTCTAAGTACTTCGAAGATTAAATATTTTGAGGCAGTAGACTTTCTCAAACTCCTTCTTGAAATTCCTGCCTATATGCAGCATAACTAAAGTTTAGACAGTTTGTACAATGCCTTTGGTTCTGATATTCTTTTTCAGTCAAAATAGCACAGTTTACTTCAGTGATATTAATCTTTATTTTTTCCATTGCAAATGAATCAGCATTGGTCCCAGAAGCTGTGAGCCACTGGAGCTTAACTATAATTGGCTCTTATTCTTGGATAATGTTAGTAAGTAAAGATGCCAAAGCGTACTCGGGTTTGGAAAGCAAGATTGTTTGCACAGTTTCCATCCACTGTAAATACTGCAGGAACTTCTACTGGTGCAAAACACCCTTGGTAAAGGACAATAGGCTAAAACTTTTTTTTTTTTTTCTCTCAAATATCTCCTCCTTTACTGACAAATTCTTGAGAGAAGGAATTTTGTTAGAAACACAAGTTTCACTCTTTTCCTTTCTCATTTTTACCATCAAAGTTTCCATACACCACTCTTTCTTATTTTCCACTTGCAGAACTCACCAAAACTGCTACACTCAGGCTTGCTTAAATTAGAATTATGTGGAGGGAAAGGAAAAAAAGACAACCTAACTAACTCTTGTGGTTTCTAACAGCCCATATCCCATTTAACCCATGGCCACCTTACACTTTGCAGGCATAAATTTCTCAGGGAACAGGAAGTATGGGGGTTTTTTTTGCTCTTCCTGTTAGTTTTCATTCTTTGTTCTCCTGCCACAGCTCCACCACCCTTCCTGTTCTCAGAATGGCAATTTGGTGGCATCTCTGAGGAGTCTGAGAGAAGGTGGGGGAAAATGTTGTGCCAGAATGTGGCAGGAATGGCTGACAGGAAATAATGGAAGAAAATAGGAGAGGAGTTGAGCCTTCTGGCTCAACAGCTGGCTAGCACAGTCATATTGCACCAGTGACCCATATCCAGACCATTCCAGAGTAGTCTGAACGCTGGGGATGGAGGAGTGAGTCCTGTCCTCCTCACCATTCACCATGTCTTCCTAAGATGCCATTTTAGTGATGCAAAATGGCCTTCGAATAAGTATAAACTTACATTTGAGAGACTATTTCATATCAACCAACCAACAATCTGAGCTTTTCACATGTGAATTGTGGATTTTACTGTGGAAAGCCACCCTGTAACTTCCTGAAGATCCTGAGTACTGGGGAGTTAATAATTTACTCACTCTGACTGAAATTCTCCCTGCAGTCTGGTGTGAACAGTTTTAAACATCTATACATAGAACAACAAAAATGGCTTATTACTCACTCTAGTGAGTAATTACCACACAATGGCAATAAAAGCCATTTGGGGAAGACAATGAGTGACCACTAAACTTATTTTTGCTCAGTATATCTACAGTATTTAATAACTGACTCCATTTGGTTTGATTCACTGGCCATCCACACTGCTAAATGTTAGTTGTGTTCCTAACAGCTCCTTCGTACCTTCTAAAGCAAAACTGGGATGCAGCATTGGGCATTGTGGTGCCAAGTGAAAACCCACTGCCAAATGCTCCATGCTGTGCATGCCATTAGTCTGCTCAGGAAGGAGTCTGCTCTCATTTCTGAGCAATCTGATAAAAAGAGGTGCTGACGCATGCTGGGTATAAGAAAGATGCTAACTAGTATTTGGAAGCAGGGACAGACCTGACAGGGGAAAGACAGGGTGGAAGTTTTGGTGATGCTCCCTTGTCTATCATCTATCAGAAAAGATTTCCTGAGAACAGTGTTACAGGGTTACGTTTTACTTGGATGAACTGAGCACTCCATTAGGTCTCTATTTATTTGGATTCCTTGATACTTCAATGAGATGTTAGAGCTTCTGGAAATTAAAATGAGCAATATTTTTAGAGGAGGCACCATCTTTTTCTAAGCCCTTCTACCAGCTTCTCCCCAAGATCTTGAAAGAAGGAACAGGCTTTACAGATGGCCAAGAGGGTTGCTGAGGTCCAGCTCTTTTCTACACTTGAGGGCCAGTCTTGGAGAAAGCAAGGACATCAGAGTCTACCATTTAAAGGGAACACAATGAAGTTCAAAGGCCTCATTGAAGTCCAGCTGGTGCAGACAGGGTACATTTACACACAAGCAAGGAATTCCACATATATGGGAAATAGAACAGTAAGAGATAAAATTGGAATATCTGAGAAAACAGTAAATCTAGGTAAAATAAAAATGCTTAAATTCTGTTAATGGAATACAAGTAGTTTTACTTCAGGGAACTGAAGAGTTGGCCTATTTACAGATAATGTGACATTTTCCAAAATAAATTCTCCTATATACATGAGCATTGAGTTGGTAAGAAGATTAATCTCTTATCAATGCATTGTTTATTTTGAACATTTATAGCTTTATGAGACTAACAGAATAATTTATAAGTGGTCTGAAATACTGTAAACATGTCATCCAGATTTTCTAGATGCACTTTTGCTTTGGGATCCCTAGGATAAATTCTACAACAGAACTGGTAATCACATTTGCTGAGAGAGAAGATATTGATGTGATTCATGTTTCTAGGAGTGTTACTAGATGCGGCAAGAAAAGAAAAGAGGAAGCACTTGGTCCTTTTAGGACCAACTTTACTTACTACTCACAGCAACTTATTATGTCCTATCAGCCACATGGAAAAATGCACTCCCTCTTAATGATGTTGATTCTACATGCAGAAAGAAAACCATAAAAGAGCCTTTCTATTTTTTTTTTAAGATGGCATCCAAGATTGCTTCAATTAGCAACAGGAGACTGAAACCACACAAGAAAGTAGCTGAAACATAAGCCTAAAGCATTTTGGAAAAGAAGACAAAATTCCTCGATATGCTTCTCTAAGGCTGAAAATGGAATAGCTAATTTATGTCACAAATCTGGGTTTGTGGCAAAGGTTTTTGTATTCTGTTCCCCCAACATGGTGGAAAACTGCAGGATTTAATCAGAGGAGCTCAAAATGCTTTCAGCAGGACTGAATTCCTGTTCAGAATCACAACTGCATTTAGAACCTTTTGACTGGTATGTCCAAAACCTCTTACTATGTTCAGCACAGGGAAACAAAGTAATTTACAAGAACCAGTGTCATGGAAGGACATGTATTAAGAAGTTCTAACTTGTTAGTGGAATAGGAGACCCTACTGTGTTCTTCTGTTGTAACAGAGAACTGCAAATTTTTCATAACTTTAATGGCTGTGTGCTTTGATATGCTAGAGGTACAAAGTATGTACTCAGATGTTTCATTTGACAAATGGCCAATGCATTTCTCATTGTCCACTTCTTTGGTAGGAGAAAAAAAAGTTATCTATGTGGGCAGGAAAAGTAACAAGCCTGATACGGCTACATGCAAACTTGCACCCCTCTTAAGTCCAAACAGTAAGTAAATTCGTATGTGTTCTCTGTACTTTCTTGTCTTTATCAGTCATCAGGCCCATTATTCATGATAAAAAGGTATTCTATAAAAATGAAATAATGAAAAACATTTGATAACCAAAGGTCTTTAAAGGAGCCTAGGTGGTCTACTCACCTTTCCTGCACCTCCTTCTCTTATTTGTTTATTCATAATGTTGGAGGAATTTTCTGGGGACATGATAGAGCAAACATATTATGGTTAGAGTTGATGATCTTGAAGGTCTTTTCCAGCCTGAATTATTCTATATAGAATCAACCTACACAGGGTTGATAGGGCTACCAAAATTCAAAAAGCCTATCTTAAGAAGATAACATGCAGTTTATGAAAAAGACACCAACAATGTAGCTGAATGGCACCTTTGGGTTGAGTTTGTTCTTTTTCACTGTGATTACTGACAAATTTAAATGCTCTGTATACATATGGTCCCTGTAAACTTCTATAAGACTTTCTATAAAGACTTAATTCTACTGATCTTAAAACGCCACTCCAGTGTTATGATATTTAAATAATCATTAAGATTTATTCAAACAACATATATGGGTTTGTTTTGATATTTCCATCCATGTTATAACCATTCCTACAGTTTTATTCTGCCTGTACAAACATCAGAGTGAAAGGGGAATGATTAAACAATCATTATGCTCATATGCAGTCCAACAGTGAAAGACAAATCTTCTATAATTTCTAGTTTCACTTCCACATTGATAGAACAGTTATTAGACTAAAGATACTTTACTACACAGAACTGTAAGGAATATATGAAAATTATATAAAAGAACATTGAGGTTTCATCATGATGGCCTCAAACAAAACATGTAACAATGTTGTCCATAAATCCTTAATTGCTTTCCTTTATTTACATGCAGTACCAAAAATTAGAAGATCAGGTATGATTTTTTTCCTGCAGGTCTTCTATTTCATTCAGCATGGTGTATCACTACATTTGTCAGTGACTTCTCTGAAAATCTCATTAGATCGTTGCTGGCCTTGCAAGACCCAAACCTATTAAAAAGGAGCTTTTTTTTTCTGATTTTTCACAGCAGCAGTCTGCAAAACCTTTCACGAACTGGGTTTCTGAAGCCCAGGGTGGGGTCAAAATCTTTGTTGGGAGCCTTTAATTTACATCTAATTAAGTCTATGAATAAGCAAACCTTGCTTTTTTCCTGCCATAAATTCCAAGCTCTTTGAGACTTTTAGTTGTCACAAATTCACTATTCAAACCATTGCTGAACTATGAATATCATCTTCAATAAAACATATCTCTTGTAATTTACTGGTAGAATGCATATAGCAGTTTTCAGCACTGATTATAGCTGCTGTGCTATAAGACACTAACAGTGCTAACCTTTTCCCATTGTTGGGGACTACTTTCTGATGCTTCTTTACTGCTTTGATTATATAGCAGCAGTGCTAGAATTATTTCTGTTAGGATTTTATGCTAATGTGTATCACCATACTGTGAATGTGCCACTCATTTAGATGTAAATTTAGAGGCGAAGTCCATATTATACTTCTGTTCTTGCTCCTGATTGGAAATCTAATTGTAAGGATTCAGCACTAATAAAATTAGTATGATTATCATCATACTAATCATTGTTATCATTATGCTCTCAATTCTTATTTTTTTTTAATAGTCCTGCAGTAGTTGCTTTTCCCTGAGATTCTCAAATGTTAAAATGAGGGTACTTAAAGACTGCAGATGTTTTTATTACAGGGGAAAAAAACCCCAAAACAAAACAAAAACCCAAACTTTCTAGCATTCCAGTCTGAGAGTAAAATTTCAAATGTAAATTTTAAGTGCTATTCCAAGTAAACATATGAAGAGAACCAGAAATCCATTAATGCTTTTGTAATGTAATTTTATTTTAAGGCCAGGCTCAGTTTTGGGGGACCTGCCTCACATTTTATAAGGATGTTTGATATATGGCTTATTATTGTGAAATATAAAGCACTATATGGTAGAAATTTAGTTTAAAAGCAGAAGAGAAAACTTTACTGAAAGACAGGAGCAAAAAGAACTTGAAAATATTACTGTAAACTAGGAAAATAATTAATCCTAGAACAGGGGCAAAAAAAAAAGCCTTTCATCACATTACTTAGGAAGCAGGATCTGGATTACTGTAACATCTGGTGTAGGCTCACACTGGTTTCAATCCCAAATAAACTATTCTGTGCAATTATGTGGGACAGGAGCCACAGTCTGGTAGGCAGATTCTGAAAATGGCAAGAAGACCTTTGCACATAACTCTCAACTTTATCATATTTCCATCTTATGCAACTCACCAAACGAAATTATAATTGGTAGCTACTTATATCCTACATTTAACTTTCTGTCATAAAGCTGTTCACAGTGTAAGTAGTTGACAGATATTAGACACTCATAGATTCCTTACTAAATTATCTGATTTTTTCCTGATCCCAAATTTGCTATCCAGCTAAGAACTAATTTTGCAGCTTAGTGCTGTCAGACAAGACCATGCTGCTGACCTCATGTTCCTTAATCTTGTCACTAACTTTACTAGATGATACCAGAATCTTGAGGATACCTTATAGGCCCAGAGCACTCACATTTTCTTAAGATATCAGCTTCCTGACTCTGTCAGCAGATGAAGTACAACTAAAGACTGAGAGAAGAAATCTAGTTTGCACAGTCATCTAGCCAAAACTAGCTTTTGTATAATCTGGCACAATCTCACCTTTCTGTAAGAAAAAAAGCTTCAAGGATTGTCACAGCTCATCTTTGAGCTGTGCTTTTAGAAGCCCGAGGACTGCACCCACACACCACCCAGCAAACGAAGGGGTTAAGACTTTTTTCAGAAGCTCCCTGGAATTCAGTAGCAAGAGACTCCATAAATAAACGATTTTTGACAACGCAAAATCTGAAAAAAGAGGTGAACAGAGACACAAGAGACACTGTCCGAAGCTAAGATTAGTCTGTAGAAAGGAACATCTGTCTGACCCAAATAGCAAATAAATTAGATTGGATTGACATCCTGACCACAGATGAAAAATTATCGTCTTGCCTAAAAAAAAAAGAAAGAAAGAAAATGGCAAGAAACATTCTCTTTTGTGATAGTAAAAATTAAAAACAATAAACATGCATAAAATTACCTCTTAAAAAATTTCTTGGTATTGACATTCTAAGTGCTCTTAAGTCTGATGGTGTTCTTACAAAGATACATGTTGGGCCTGGCAGCTGCACTACCCCCATTTTTAAAGTGAATTTTTCGGGCAAGAGTATGTATAACAACATAGTTCTGTTTCTTCATGTTATTGCATATGATAGAATCTGAACCAGTTAGCTCTTAGCCAGTGTATTTATTTCATAAGTTCTTTTCCCTGTAATACCATGTGACAGTCAGAGAATGTACTCTTTGATATGTATTTACTGGCAGGGCTCAGAAACTTGGTACTGTTTGTATAGGAAAGTCAGTGAGGAGGGCATGGATTTCTCCTCCAAGCAATTTCTCTTCTCTGAAACCCCACAGACAGAACTTGTCAAAGGCTGTTGCCAAGGCAACTGAAACCTCTCACAAAATAGCATTTCTGAAGTGAGACAGCTGTGCCCCAGGAAAATACAAAAGCAACTATTTTTAAATGACTAGTGTTGAAGTAACTTGTTATGAAAATGCCATACTACGATAAAACACTTGTAAGAAATTACAGTTTCATGGCTGGTGGGATCATCTCTTGTAATGCTTCTTTCCTGATAAATAGAAAAATAATCTACAAAACAGTATTTATGAGGAAGCTTTTAGGATAAATTAAGCCCTTTTCTCCATAGACAAAAAAAAGCTCCTGATATTATGAGCCTAATGACTCAACTATGGGCCAAGTTCAAAGGACTGGCTGAAAAGGGTCGTGATATACTCATCAGTTCCCCATGCATCTGTCCAGGGAGCAAGAAGAGGCAAGAAACCAAGCTGTGTAAAGCCTGAAAAAGAGTAAGAGAAAAGAGGGGTTTGGGTCTCGAGGTTGAAGACTATGACTACGCTTTACTGCTGTGCTATAGATGCTAAAAATAACACTTCCATGAACGTTCCCTTTCCAGTTTGAGTTAGCATGCAGAGCAGGTCTTCAGTGAGGAAGCAACTCCCTTTCAGTCTTTAGCTAAAGAAGATGCATTTAGGCTTAACAAGCTGTTTTAAAAGGTGACTGAGGACTGTCTGAAAACAAAGACTCTCTCATTGCTAATAAATATATCTTTCACCTAATCATCGATCTGTTGTTTGGTTGGTTGTTTTTTTGTGGTTTTCTTTTGGTTGTTGTTGTTTCTTTGTTTGCATTTTGGGTTTTGATTTTTTTTTTTCTTTTTTAATTTGGGCTCAATTTCAAGTTCAAAATCACAAAGAAAATGTTGATTAAGAGAAGGTAAAAAACAAATAACATATGTAAGCTGAATCACAGCATATACAAGCTAAGTAGCATTGAGTTATTTTCTATTCTCAGACCATACAGCTTCCCTGTAATTCTTATGCTGCAAGGCACTCGAAGGCATAAAGGCAGCCACTGGCACTGGATACTTTTAATAGATTACATTCAGGAAAATGGGGTTGTATTGGAAAGTGCCTGTCATTGAAGAGAATTTCTAGGGCAGCAAATGTAATTTCTCAGTTTTCTTGGAAGTTGGAAACAGTGATAAAGAAAAGAGGTGCTGCTTATGAATGTCACTCACACCTATAGCCACCTTCCTCTCACATATGGAAGATGAAGGAAAGAGTGGTTAGATTAGAAAGTGAAAAATTACTTTTGCATTTATATTTCTCATTGGGGATCAAACTGCACGGTGCTGAGCATGCTGCCCCTTATTAGTCTAGCCCTGTTGATTTCAATGACCCTAGTAATTTATTTAAGTCTGTCCCTGAAGATTTTGCTGGATTAAGATGACTATGTTTTGATATTTTGCAGAATCAATTTCAGAGATCTCTCACTGGTATATTTTTCTTCAGAAGACACAACTGACATGATATCAAATGAGTTCAGGTCTGATTATGTTTTGAAATCTCCTGAGACTAGATGTCACAACAGTTACATCATCTGAAGACAAGTATTATCTACTCTTCACAGGAATATCTGTAGGGTTTTATAAGAGTTTAGGACTCTACTATGCTATCATTTTTCAGACTAATTGAAAAATAGTTTCCTATTTTTGTTCTTCATTGTTAATGTCATCACCACTCAGATGCATAACCAGAGATGAATTTTAGTGTCACAGCTGTGTTAAACAGGAATCAGTCCATCAAAGTTCATATATATATCAGGCCCAAACTGAATAAACATTGTTGACTCATAGAAATCAGTACAGCCTTCTTGAAAATTATATTACTAAGAGCTTCTTGGAACTTTCTTCTTTATAAGGTTAGTGCATCTAACCCACACTATATACACTCTTCACTTTATGTCACCATTTCCTGCTTTCTTTCCTTCTTCCAAGTGGAAAATTTTTGTTTCCTTTAAAATTCAAGATTATCAATATTTTCATTATCTGCATAAGGTGCACCTTTCCTGGTATCCCACTTACCTTCTTCAAGAGTTAGGAAATGTTATTTTGCAGAAAGTGCAGTGCACTACAAGACATTGAAAGAGAGTGCTCTAACATGGCAATTTCATTAGGGGGTTGTGAGCCATTGCCATCTGAATCAACTTAATCTTACACAGCTTATATATCTTTTAAAATCACTCTTAGCAATGATTGGACACAAAGATAATTGCAGAACAGATTACATTTCAAAATGTCTGGAATCTAGCTATGAATATTTTTCTAAATGGTGTTTCAGCTGTACAGGTTCCAAGTGCTCAGCACTGAAGCACTCAAATTAGAGCAGTTTTATTGACTAAGCTGATAATTTCTAGAAATCTGTTTGAAGAATCCTTGTGTCACTAATGTTGTTTCTGTACTGATGACTTTCAAGACTGGAAATTTTATCACTTTGTGGCTTGTTTATATGATGCTACTAAAAAATGAAATTACTATTATATAATATTCAGTAAAGGAAACTCTCCATCTATCCTCATTTTCTCACTTCCCTCCATTTCTAACAAATGAAGATCTATCCACTGATAATCAGCTTGCATAGATGGAAAACTTCATTTAATTTCAGAAATAAATTATCCACGGGTGTTTATTTTGCTTTTGTCTCCATAACTGTCTCAGCTTAAAAAAAAAAATGGGGTAAGGATGTGAAGACACCTTCTGAATTATGAAAACGTGTGCCTGTTCTTTGACCTCATCCTTCCTGTGGATCCAGTGCAGCTATTTACTCAGTATCTCCTTACTTCAGACAGGAAGAGTCAGACTTCCACATCTATAAAGAACAGACATGAGAGTACCATCAGTGGGTATGTGGAGCTCCAGTGGCATTTCATAAGTCTTCATTATCAAAGGGGAGATACACACATCTACTAAGCCAATTGTGAGAACAGATGCTGAGACAAGAAGCAAGAATTTCCAGAGTCTGAATGGAAACCTTGTGTGTCTATCAAGTATCTTGAGATAAACTCCTGAAGTACCTTTGATAATGTCAGGGAATGGGAATTTGACTATTGACTTTAGTGCAAACATGTTTTCGCTTCTGTGTTAATAAGCTGAGCCAGTGAGCACTCTGATAGATTTCCATAAAAGGACCTTTGAACTATTGCTTCTGTCTTCAAGAGCTCCTTCAGACAACCTGACTGGGTGAAGAGGGGAGAAAATGCAGGCTGGCTTCATTTCCCACATTTTTCTCATAGTAGACTTGAAATGAAGGATCTTCTTTTTGAGGTTCTTAATTATTAAAACTCTTTGTATCCTTCTGCTTTTTCTCTCATGACTCTCCTTCCTTTGCCCCAAAATTTCTTTTCCACTTTAAAATCACTTTGACAATTGAGATTTAAGCATGGCCCAAAGCTGTTACTTTCCCAGTAGGTCATAAAGTCCTGTTTGCAGTTATTGGGTATTACTTTCTGGATGTTCTTTTACTTCAGACAGAATGTACACAAGCATTGTAATATTTTATGTCTTTGAACACAAGAGGGAACTTTTTTCTTTTTGGTTTTTTTTTTGTGAGATTTTAATCATAAATTTGTTTCTTGGACAGGAATGTTCACTTGGCATTAAGCAACAGTAAAGGTCCTTGCTTTCACTTCAGGCTGCTTTAGAATATTTCAAAGACTTCAGGAAATCTTCTTTCTATGATTTACACTCTATCTTAATTGTGCTGCAGTATTTCCAAAACAATACTGAAGGATGTTCTTTTGTGGGTAGCTAGGAACAAAAATATCTTGTTTAACTTTTAAGCTATGTATAATTTCTTGGCAAAGATTAATTTGAAAGATGGATAAAAGATAGCTTTTTTTTTTTGCTCCAATGAAGGGTTTTACTGCAGCAGATTGAATTTTGTTACTAGTGCAAACCTTTTACAGATTTGGTTCAATTATAAGAAATAAAACTAGGAGAACTTATATTTCTCTGGCTATTTCCCAGAGACTGTTGGTTTGACTGGGTTTTTTTTGTCTTTGTCATGCAAGACACCCTAGTGTTTCACCTCAATTTCCCATTTTTGGAGAGGAAACCAATCTCAGGGTCTAATACAAGTTGGCATGGAAAAGCTGAGGAATAAAGAAG
Organism: Megaceryle torquata; assembly: GCA_024611175.1. Lineage (NCBI taxonomy): Eukaryota > Metazoa > Chordata > Aves > Coraciiformes > Cerylidae > Megaceryle > Megaceryle torquata. The sequence goes on from JANIJG010013623.1 coordinate 29,139, forward strand.
AAAGAATTTTGTTGTCCCTGTCTTCTCCTGACCTGTATGCTGCTTTTTATTCTCTTCTTGTCTACAACCATGGGTACAGGAATAGAAACATAAGACTCTTTCTAGAAGCCTGATGAAAGGATAAAGATCATCTGCAACAACACCTCCATCGGCCTCCGTGTCAACTTGTGTACAGAACCCTGTCAGAGAGGAGCATGGGTGTGCCAGGGGAAGGAAGATTTCTATATGATGTTGTGTTAGGAGGGTTGAGGTATCTGTAATTAACTGACATATGTATGCTTTGAGAGCTGGGAATTCTCCATTGATTAGAAGTTTTTTATGATAATTCATTCTATTTTTCGAGTAGCTTTAAAGATGCAGGGTTTTTTGTCACAAGATCACAGCAATTGTGGAATGTGGTTTTATTTGTTTGGGTTGTTGTTGTTGTTGTTGGTTGGGTTTTAGGAATGTAGTAATATCTAGATTTCTCCAAATGGATACTTTCTTTCCTCCATATTGCAGACACTGATGATAGCAGTTGAGTTTGATTTAATTGATGGTGGAATTCATATAACAGGAGTCATGCAGTATTTCCTCTGTGCTTATGTTTTAAGTTTCCTACTGCTGTTTAAAATATCAGCATTATTGTTTATTTCTGAGATCTTCTGAAGAGACTGTATGTTGGGCTGAAGTGCAAGTTTACTTGAAGACAACAATGACACCATTTACTGTAAATGTCCCCAAGTTTACACTGCAAAGCCCCTTCAGATTTTAATGTACAGCTAATAGATATGTACTTCCACTAGCTGACACTTCTCTCCACATATATATGAATGCATTTTGTTGTCATCAGGATGACTTTTATTCCAAAAGAAGCTGTCTCCTTTGCCATAGCCATGCTTCCCTCTCCCCAAAATGCTCAAAATGACACATTTCTCTCACCACCTTTGTGTTAACAACAGACCCTTGCTCACACACTTCTCTGTGGCATGTAAAAGGACATTTCTACAGATCTGTGGACACTCTATATGCCCCTTTTGAAATATGCTTCACCTCAGTATTTGCAAAGCACTTTCAACAGAAGCTGATACTGATCTACCCATGAATGCAGCTGGGACCACATTGGAATGCTTGTACTTGATTTCAGTTCTCATTTTTTGTGTGCAAAGTGACTGTTTTTCATCCTCAAAAAGCTGGCTGTAGGTGCTTTACACACATCTACTGTGAACTTCTGGCTATCTATGAAACTCTAATGCTGACAGCCTATGGCTGTCACATGTGCACAGGCAGAATACAAAGAAATATGGGCTATATAATAAAAGATATTTCTAAACCTAATGAACATGTAACATGCAACAACTCTGACTAAAAATGAATCTTACAAAGCAGAATTGCTAGTAAGTTTGTGGGCCTGTGAAACAGCTAAGGAAGACTTTTTTTCCCTCCTCTTGTCTCTTCTGGGCTCTGATAAGAAAAACTGGCCATATTTAAAGCAAAGTGTGGCAGTTAAAACTGCAATGTGGTCTTGTGCTTACAAACACAGAAAAAAAAGGTGTCAAATTGTGTTTACACTTATTTAACTGAATATTTCTCTCTAAAGAATTTTAATGTTTTCAGTCAAGGTCTGGTTTTCTAGCTTAGACAAGTTGGAAACATTGTCCTCTCCAAAACAAACTTTTTTTTTTTTTCTAAATTTGACCTACCTTTAAGTATATCCAAACAAGCAGCTATTTGTCTTGTTTCTGGTTTCAGTCAAAAGCAAACACAATATATTTATATTTCATAATGCTGTAAAAGAAATTACTAAATTTTCTTTGCATTAAGTTGAACACAACATACTAATCTTAAATTGCAAAGATACAAACCAGAACCAGAGTACCCAGGAACTGTTGATGCCCATGGAAATCAAAACTGGCAAGGTCTGCAGGGTTCTAGCTTCTGGCTTTGTTCCAAAACTTTTAATATTGCAAAACAGACTTTTCAGCTAGGAATTCTAAAGATGCTCAGAGAATTAAACATTTAGAGAAAGAAAAGGCTGTACAAATATTTACTTATGATTATTACTGTGGTACTTTCAGATCCAGGCCTCCAAACACTCAATAGATGTACTTAACTTTAGTGGGAGTACTTCCACTGAGTTAGTAGAAATATTCATCGGCTTAAAGTTAGACACAGATGTGTTTGCAGGACTGGAACTTTGTATTTTATATGACTGGTATTAAATTCACCTTACAACTGTAGCTTTAAAGCTCATTTCATAATGGGACTCCTGAGGAAACAAACCTAGAAATAATATATGCTCCTGGAAAAATATTTTGAGTTCATAAATAATATGATAGAGGCTATTTTCAAACTTCGGAATAACTTTTCCATTGAGGCAGATTTAAAGACTGTTTAAAAGAAACACAAAGCTTGATTTAAACATTGGAATATCTTGCCAGAGGGAGGAAAGCATACATTTTCATTTTTATGAATTAGGTTTTGCTGAATTATCTTATTTACTGCCATCCCATTTTCATTTGCAAGGGGTCTATTTTACAAAGCACAAGAAGAGAAAGGACATTTCATGCCCAAGATGGATTATCATCATCTATGAGAATGCATCATATATTTCTCTAATCTGAAATTTAGGTGTGCTCACATGCTTTATAAGTAAGCAAATTTAAGCAAACTCAGTATGTGAGGGTCCAACTCATCCTTGCTTTTTGCCCTTTGCATTGTTAGTAACACTGATAAAAAATCTGTAAAACTCTCTCAGGTCACAGTGCCACCTGGCTGGTAGAAATGACCAAATGAGGTGCAGAGTGGCAGTGAAACACTGAAACAGAACACTGCTCATAAAACTGTACTGAATGGAAAAGGGTGAGAGGGGCCATAATCTCCCCACTGTGCTGTATGTGAAAGCAAGATCTGATCTGGAGGTTGCAATGCAGTGCTGAAAGCTGAAGGAAGTGCCTGAGAAAGAGAAAAACCACGGGAAAATGGCAGCAAAGCCCTCTTTTATAGGACAGAGAATTATAGGCCAGCTGAGAGGAGGAGAGAAAAGCAGTGGGATGTAGAAGCATTTGGGAAGACAGAATGTAGTACTAACAGTAAGTCTTCTTTCCAGGTAAGGCTGGAGGGAAGGCATTCAGAGTATTTCTACTTTTAGGCCATAATTAAATTTAAACTTTGAGAACTTTTCAATGATGCCAAGTGGAACATCCTTCTATAGTTCCACGCAGTACTAACAAACCTGAAAACTTACACCCAGGAAATATTTTTCCCTCACTTGAGGAAGTACTTGTGGAAAAGCCATAAAATGTAAGACAGAAAACTGATAGGATTTTATAAAGACTTTTGCAGAAAAAAAAAAAAAAAAATCAATATCAAGACCAAATAAGATCTTCTCCATAGGCTTCATTAAACAGTCCTGGGAATACATCATAAAAAGATGATAATTTTCAGTCACATTCTCTGAGACTGCACCATAAACAACACTGGCATATGCAATTTAGTCAATACACTAGAGGTCTTTTAATGTGGTCAATATCTTATGCTTAGGAGATAAGATTTTCTAATGCAAGATTTGGAACAGATGAAAGTGACAGATGGTATAAACAGGCTAAAATTTCTGTGTTCATCTAGGGGAGGACTGCCTGAGCAATACAGAGAGGTGACCAGAAAACTTTTCTTTTAGGATCTCTTTCCAAGCATAAGAACCACTCTGATGTCAAAAGGAGTAAGTTCAAAGGGGAGAAATGCCATGCAATGCTTAGGAAATTACAGACAGTGCTGTCTTAAAATAAACCAAACACTTTTCCAGCCTCTGAGGTGTCACTAAAAGGTGTAAAGATTGTTTAAAGATACCTTCCTTGACAAGATGCCAAATGCCGTACAGCTATTTCCCTATTCTCTGAGCATATTTCTTGGCCACATATCTGATAAAGGAAGTGGAGGCTGCACTGACACAGATCTACTGCTCCTACCATCCTCCAAGCCACTTCACTGAAGGGATGCAATCTTCCTTGTAAATCTGCTCCAAATCCAGTCACTTGGTCAATCAAACCTCTGCACACTGCATTCAGGATCTTTCTTCCTAGAAGAGAAGAGTAATGCCATGACCAGGATTTATGAAACCAAAGTCTAAACACAGTTTCTTTTTTAGTAAGCATATTCATTTTTTATCAGTAATTTTATGACTTCCTTAACAGAGTTTGCAAGATTTATAGGATTTCTATCTAACAGAGATATATATACATCTGAATTCGCAAGTACTTTGTAGTTCCCACTAGTTAATAAATTATTACTGAAAGATAATTATTTCACCCTCTTGAGGTGATACACTGTTAAAGAGCTGTCATTTTAGATGAGCTTGGCCTATCTTAATGATTTGATCCAAATTAACACATTTTATGATGTCTTAATGCATTTGCTGCAGCAAAGCCTCCTGAATTAGGGAGGAAGTAGATTTTTGGGCTATGTCTACATTAGCAATCAGTGCAATAGAAATGGATCCACAGAATGAAACACACTTCAGGGGATCCAACCTGAGCACTGTGTTTCACACACAGCTCTAGTCTCATCCCATGGACTGAATGCTTCTTAGCTATTCAAATGCATTAGAGATGCCCTTGGAGAATCTTCCAACTAAGCTTCATCTGGAAGGATGCCATTTTGTGTATTCTACAGATTCTCCATGATGCAAACTAAAGTGTGCAAGCGGGGGCTATGAGAAGGTCCATTTCACAGGTGAACTCCTGATTAGCACTGAAGTGGCAAAGCACAAGAACATTTAACGTTCATGGATGCAAAAGACCAGGGTTAAGCACTCAGACCTTACTTTGTAGTGTTGTGGAACAGTCCTGAGACAGATCTGTGTGAGCTAATTCTACCTGGAAGTGGAATCACTTTGGGTCTCAACAACACTGTGGGGTCCCTGAGCTCATTAACCCACCATTCTGACTAGCACTCATTCTTCAGCTGCTTTTTTCAGTCTTCTCTCAACAATCTCTGCTGCGATGGAATCTGGGCTGACATGCCCTTAAGCAACCATTGAACAGAGCTACCGCCAGAATCTGAGTTTTATTTAATGTGTAGGTAGAAGAATCAGAGTCTGAGGAAGACATGACTGAGTTTTGCAGGAATATGTGATTGAGCAATCAGCTGAACCCAGATCTGACTCCAACTCTTTAAACACAAATATCATCTTTCTCTTTCATCCAGTGTGAATTGTGACTGATGATAGTAAAGATGACTACTCTTACTGCAGTTTTTGCAACTCAAATTTTACTTTCTAGTTACCACAAGGTTCACAAGAGATGAAGTTATGGGCAACAATAACCAAATAAATCAGTAGTTGCCTAACAAATTATTTTTGTCTCACTGAAGTTTAAGATTCCAGAATACTTCGGTATTAGTTTCATTTGCTTTTATTTGCTTCAAGAAGTTTGGAAGGCTATCGTGTTAAACACTATAGAAAAGCAGAGCTTGCTGGGAGAGGCAATATCTTACATTAGATCACCTGGTTGGTTTACATTAGACCAAACAGAAAAAAAAACAATAACCTTTCGGATCAGACTCTTCTCCAGGTCACTACAAGCATTGCTTTGAGCCCTACACTTTGGTTTTCATGGTAATATAAAAGCTTTACAGAAGCAGAAGAGAAGAGCTACAGACCTCATGGGTGAAACTCTTAGTAATGAGCACTTAACTTGAGTCACCATAGACATTGCTTAGTGGCCCTATTTTCAGCAAAAGACAAATATTAATGATTCTGTTGAATTTTTTATGATCTATGACTGTGCAGAGCACACATTCAGGTGCTTAATTCCATCAAAGAACCCAGGAACGCCATCATTTGAGGGCTCTCAGAATATAAAGGGTTAATGCACACCTGGTGACTGTCAGACCAATACATAAATTAATATAAATGCAGATATATTAATCCTTGTCCAAACAATTAGTTTCAGGTGATTTCACCTTAAAAAGTCATGACTAACACCTAAACTCTGTTCACATCAAAACATGATATATTTATTTTTTTAACATGCACACTGATGTCTGCATGTATGTGGCTTTTTGAGGAAAAGGAAGAAAGCAAAGGTGGGTGGATGTTCAGGAGAAGAATGAGTATCCATGCCAATGCTATGCCAGTGAGATCAGATATCAAACCCATGGTTCCTGTTTAAGTATTAAAAAATACCCACTGCAGACTATGGTAAAAGGCTTTTATTAAATGTCCTGTGCCACATTTAGACTGCATAATTTGGGCAATGGCACAAAATTAGAAAGGTCAAGATATTTTAGTTATATTTATAGTTTCAGTGGGTTTCTCTGATAGTTGCTTAAGTATCTTATGTAGCGGGCCACCTACTGTCCTTACTTGGAATTATGGTGGGGGTCACAACCTACCAAAATCTCATTTGGTTTTAGGTCCATTTTCTTCTCCTCCAACTCTGAGCGACCCCATCTGCTCACACCACCTTATCCTTTCTGCATAAACTTTCCTCTGACCCAGCTTTCTTTATCTAATCCAAAATATGAGCTTGTCTCCACTCCTTGCCTTCTAGCATTCTGCATTTCCACTTACACAAAACATTTCCTAAACTGAACTGCTGGGGAGAGATTCATCATACTACATAAGAAGGCTGGAAGAGCAATAAAGGGCCCTGAAATATGGCATCTGGCTAGGGATCTATTCCAGTGCTTAATCACCTTACAGTTGAGGAGTCTCCCTACTGTCTGACCTAGATTTCCCACACTGCAGTTTAAGCACATTATGTTTTTCTTGATCTCCAACAAACATGAAGAACAAGTCATTTCTATCCTTTCCACAGCAGTCTCTAGGTAGTTGAAGACTGCTCTCACATCTCTCCTCAGCTCTCTCTTCCCTAGACTAAACAAACCTCATCCTTTCAATCTTAGAAGTCAGATTTTCTAGGCTTTTGATCATCTTTGATGCTTCCCTCTGGTTCACAGATTTCTTAAAATGGGCTGCCCATGTCTGAGCATAAGGCCCTAGGTGAGGGCTTGCCAGAGATAATTGGAAGAATTATCATGCCTACTTTCAAGGTGTGTCTTACACATTTTAAGGCTCCATCGTGATATTCAGTTTGTGATCAACTAAATCTCCTGTTTTGCCCAGAAAGGTCATCTAGCTGTTCCATCTTTCAGTCGTGCAAATAATGATTTGAAAGTGTGCTACTTTGTGCTTGTCCTCACCAAAACATCATTTACTTATTATTTCAGTAATAAACTAAAATACTATTCTTTTCCATCATCTAAGTCACTAGAGAAAATGGTGAAAATAATGATTCAGTAAAAGATTTTTCTAAACACACTCAATACAATCATCTCTTTTGACAGAGCAACATCAAAAACTGTCCTCAGTACAGTTTTCTAACCAGTTTTCCATTCATCATGTTATTGGATTTTCTTTACCATATGTCCCCAAGTTGCTTATATCATCTAACAACTCGTATAGGCCATTTACTATTTCTCCAGTATCCACATGGCAAATTTACCATGTTATAGAAAGAAACTAGATTAGTGCTTCATCACTTGTTCTATATAAGCTTGTTCTGCTATTTACTTAGTACCCTGTGGCCTTCTAGTAATTACAAATACATTGTTAAAAAAACTGTGCAGACAGCCAATCTCGTTTTTAAAGACAGACATTATGTTTCTTTTTCTGTGAAACCAAGGAGAATGAGGTAAGATTGCCTTTGAAGAATCCCTTTGGCTCCCCTTGCTACAAGTTATGGCAGGATCAATACCAGAGGTGGTAGCAGAAGGGCACAAATGGGCCAGAGTTGCTGTACTGAAGACTTTTTAAATGATGCTGCTACAAGTTCAAGACACATAGAAAATACATATTAGAAAATAGACTTCACTCCCGGCCTGCCCAGCCAAGGCTGAAAATGTTTCACAAAGCTGAACTCCCCTGTCACTTGCTATCCTGCTCTTTCTAGTGTTAGCAACAATAAACTGGCATTTTAAGCATTATTTTACAGATTTTGAGTTTCTTTCCTAATGGCACCCTAATGAACTGGTATCATCTGGCAAAAAATACCATGCACCTACACAAGCACAAGTCATTCTTCCCTGTAGAGATGTTCAATGTTTCTCTTCATACTGAATTTTATAACTCTCCAGCTGGTCTCAGGCTGCACAATTCCCCCTTTTGATCTCTACAAAACACAGGTGTTATGCAATTATTACCTTATCTATTCATTTTTCCTCATTGTTCTGATAACATCAGTTTCATTCTTCATGCTATACACTCGCTCCCCCCCACTTCCCCACCACACAAAACTATGTCAGTGATAAACAGAAAAGCAGCGACGATGAATCACCCCTAGCACCTCTTCTAAAAAGCAGTTTTGGGAGTGGCTGTGAGCATGCATGAACCTGCCTGTCTCTTACTGACTGTGGGTGTCTTGTGGACACCTGCAGCCAGCCAGCAGCGAGCCTGCCTTGGATATGCTGGTGTTGTATGAACTCACTTTGGGTGCTCAGGCACACAGGAGTTTGCGTGCTCTGTCCCATCATATCTGGGCCGTGTTTTCAGGTTCATTGTCTGCACAGACAATAATTTGGTCTTGAAGAAAACCTCAGTGCTCTGCCCCAGAGACAGCGTGGGTAGGTCTAATGGTTTCCTTGTGGCATTTGAATGTGCTGCTGTAACTCACTTGAAAGTCTATGTATGCAAGGATTCAGACCCAGTTCACCACAAATTATTGATGTGAAGGACTGAGTAACCACATAAACAAAAAGCCATATAGATTAATTAAAACATAGACCAGCTATATAGATAGTTGTTGATTTTTGAACAGGATGCATATAGTAAACATCTACACCTTCATCCTTATAGATAGTGCTGCAGTAGACTGAGTTTTTCCAAGCTGAAGACAGGAGGGTAATAACATAAGGACTGATATTGTCAGGATAAAATGAGCAAAACCCTCGTAATAACATAAAAACAATTTCACAAATGGCAATAAAATAAAAAAGTCATGAGGAACATATTACTTATTAAATAAGTCTTTGGACATCTTAACATTTTGAATGACTAATACAACTTCATTATTTACACACCCAAAAGTGTAAGTATGAAAGTTCTAAAGGGATCTTTTAGACTTGTCTGTGCAACCAGAGAAAACTGGTGTAGAAATAAGATGTAAAGATTTAACATTAAAAGATTTAACATTAAAGATGCTGTGCTTTGCTTTTCTCCAGATATAACAAAAATTGCTCTGCTATATATTTGCTAATAAGCATGTCAGAATTCACCTTTTACTGTAGTTTTGTGGCTAGAGAGATGTTCATCTCACTACAAGGATAACTCAGAGAGTGTATAGTGAAGCAGACTTAGCCACTTAATTACTGTTCCTCAGTCATCCCTTCACAAATCCTCAGAGAGAACGGAATGTTCTTTGCCTTGAGTTACAATTTTTCCTCTTCAGTTTTGCATCATGTCACAGCGGATTTTCCAGGTTTTTTTTTTTAATGTTCTTCTCTTTGATTCCAGGCTTTCCTAATGAAAGACTTCAGTAGTCTCCAGTAAGGGGCATAAAATTTCAAATACATGAGAAATGTATTAGTATGCCTAAGCTCTTTGCTACAACTATGTGCATGTATAATGTCTTCCCACTCGATTTACTCTTTCATTTTTGTATTGACAGAAAAAATAAATCGAGCAACTGCATCTCTTAATTTGTAATCTTTTAACTGCTCAGCTTTAAGCCTGAATTGATACTGTGTCCAAAAATGAAGACATGGATTTGATTTCATGCAAAATTAAGGAATGTTTTTGAGTTCCCAGAAGTCCAGATTACAAGATATGCTTACCCACCTAAGGGCTGCAGGGCCAGATTTGTTCTATACCTGAGTTAGCCTGTTGCCAAAATAACTCAAACCTTTACTATAAACTCTATTATTCCCTCAGATTAGGGGAGAAAAAAAAAAAAAAAAAAAAAGCAAATGGGAAGCTTGTTTATAGACCAGTCTAACATGAGCCATTAAATGGGAGAAACAGACACACATAACCCTATCTCAGCCATTCAACCAATATGAAATCACACTCATATTTACAGCCTGCGAATATGCAAGATTCCTTCAGCCATTCTTCTCATGGGTTTGAGAAATAGTGAGATTGTTGGGGTTTTTTTCCAGAAAGCTATGCCAACATCTGCTTTATTTTTCAATTTTTATCCTTTTAATCACCTTTATTGCTCCTGTAAGCTCTAGCAACCCAAAGGAACAACTAGTTTAACTGAGCTTTCAAAGCTGAAACCAAATGAGTGCAAGGATTCCTTAGTGGCTTCCCCAGCTCTGTTTAAATATGTTGCAGAATGGCTCTTGAACCTCACCTTGCCTTCCCAGGCTTCTCAGAAGACCTCCATGGCAGTGTCTATCAGATTCTAGGGAGAGAAATAAATACAGATGGCAATGAAGAAGAAAATAAAGGTAAAAAGCAGGAGAAAAAGGACAATGAAATAAGATGCAAGAGGGAAAGGGTAGACAAAGATTGTGTCTAAACAGAGATTCCTTTAAGCAGCTGAACTCAAGTTTTGGGATTAAGTACTGCAAAGTCATATCCATATCTGTTATTTTCTCACTAAACCACTGAGATAGCAACTGAGAGAGGTAACTGTCCACTCTCCCAATCTCTGGTGTCTCCACAACAAATTGTTAAACTGTATTCCTGACGGTCCTTTAAAACAGAAAGGTATCTTTTATGGAGAGGTATGCAACATTTTTCAGGTATTGGGGTTTTCTTTCCTAGAAATAATTAGACACTACAGCAGTGTTGCAGAACATGGATTGCTGTAAGAATAGACCACTTGCAAGCACATCTGCTCACAATTCCTGCTGATCCCAGGCTTGAGGACAAGAGGAGGGAATGCAGGAAGCACTATTTCCAAACTGTTATTTCATTCTGGATCAATGGCAGCAACTATTTGCCTGTCTGACTTCCACACGAATGAAGCATGATCAGGAGATGCTCTTGATACCCTTGATTCTCTCTCTGTGAAGTAAGAGAGCCCTGCTCTTGGGTGCTAATACAGTTTTCCCAGACCGTCAGTCACCATAAGTGGGTTCAGGAGTCAGAAAAGACTTCAGCAGGGGCACAAAATGGTTAAGACTCAGAGGGTGAGCCATCAAGAGCAACCAGCCATTTGCCGGACAAAGAAAAAACAAAGTTGAGGAAAGAAAAGCAGAAAAAGGGAAGAGTGGAGAACTGAAGAAGAAACTAAGTCACAAATTTTCATGTGACTAAAGCAAATGACTGGAGGTCCAAGCTTGTGGGATCTTCTGAGAGGTTTCCAAGGTTCTCTCCCCTTGTATCTGTGCAGGTTCCCAGTGGTATAATTCCCATTATAACACTTACCCATATTCCAGGCATGCTGAGGGGCTTTAAATAGTTGGAAGAAAAGTATCTGACATGTGAAAAATTTTATCATTATTAAAGGAGATAAGACATTGCAGGTAAAACTCATCTCTTTCCAACTGTGTCCCTGAAAGTGCTCTGCAGTTGTGTCAAACTCACCAAGACTAGCTCCATGGCTCATCATTTCAACTGATCTATAGTATCTTTGTGGTTAAGGCACTCCAGAGCTGCTGCTTCTCTCTCTGTCACTGACTTGTCCTGACAAAACACAAGTTTCTCTGCGCCTTAGCTCCTGATTTATAGAATGAAAATGTTTCTGACAGGCACGTTAGGAATATCAGTCCATTTACGATATGTTCACATAGTCCACGTAGTACTTGGGGGGAAAAAAGAGATCTGACCTAAACAGTGTGTTTGTGAAGCAAGAAAAATAGATTCTCAATCTGCTGCTCCTGTCCAGCACTTACATTCCCCATTACCAACACAGATGATATCTGTAGCTGAAATTTCATGAGAGTGGACTAGAAAAAAGCTGGACAAGACTAACACATACCAGAGACTGAAGTAATATGAACAATTATCTTGTTGGAAAAGAAAAAATAAACACAATTATCTGAATAAAACCAGAACTTGTAATACTTAGATAGGAGGCATACCAATTTTGATTTGAATGAGTTACCAATTCAGTGCTCGTATATCTACTTAAGCTGTCAAAACATTACATGCCATGGAATATATTATATATATTAGATGGGTCAGATTTAGGCCACTTCCTTCCCACATACAAAATCAGAGGTGGTTAAGTAGGGCAAAGAATTCAAGCTTGTTCATGGCCTCCCATAATTCTACTCTCAGTGATTCCTGTGTAGGAGGTAGCAGCCAGAAGACAAACAGAAGGAATCAGAAGGAATAATTTATATTTTTTGCTATTACTGCCTATCAGCCTGATGTTCTCAATGCTTTCCTCTGACAGAAGTCCTTAAACAGCCAGGCGTGATATGAAGCAGATGACTTAATCATTTGATCACATCTCACACTCTCTAGAAGTTGCCCGAGATCCTCATGCACTTACTACATGTTGCAGTCTCTCTACCACTCTGTCACCCCCCACACTAGGTATTAGACTGACCTGATCTACTGCTCTGTAATCTGCAGACCAGCTGGCTCATGTACGTGAGGCTGTGGAAAAGGGAGGAGACTAGGGTGCTATGAAGCAGAAGCAAATTATGTCTCAGCAGAGCTCAGTGATAAAAATAAGAGCACAAGAAATACCCTACTGTGCTGGACCAGCATTCTGCATCTACCAGTGGCTAGGAGATGCTATTCAGGGAGACCAGCCACTCTTGACCACTACCTCCCTACTATTCCTCCAGCGTTCCCAGTCACTGATTAAAAATTTCCTATTTATTTTCTTTAATATAGTATTAGACTAGTTTTCCAGTTTTTAACTCCTTTTAAATTCCTTTTATCCTCTGTTGAAACTATCTCACTCCAAAGACTATGGCAACAAACTTCAGAACTTGACTGCCCGCTGTGTGAAAAAATATATACATTTACCTGTCTTAAACCCATTTTCCATTAGTTTTAATGGGTAACACCTAGTTTTATTACTGAAGGATTTGGTGAGTTTGCAGCTCTGCATTCACTTCACTGAGTGCCTTCACATTTGCTCAGTGAGCATCCTCCACTCAAAATTAAAAATATAGCCCTTTAAGTCTCTCATTCTAATGCAGTTGCTTGACAACCTAAATCACTTCTCTTGCTTTCCTCTGCATGTTTTCTAACTTCACTATGACACCTTGTGATGGAAGGATCAAACTCCACACAGTAGCTAACATGTGACTAAGAGAATTTGTATTGCAGCAAAATGATGCTTTTTGTTATGTTTTCAGTGCCCTTTCTGATGTTTAAAAGTTGTGTTCTTGGACTTTTGACTGCTATTTTATCTTAAGATGACTACTTCAGAAATTTGCTGGTGATGGCTGCTAGCTCTCTTCACTGAAATGTAACTGCAAATTTCAAGTTCAGCATCCCATAACCACAGTTTAGACTACATTTCCCCAAGATTAATTACTTCAATTTAATTACTTCACTAGTCCTGGAAAACAGGCTTACCAAAAGGCACATTCCTCAGCTGCAACTGCAACGTGCAACTGCATGAGATCCTTCATACGACTTCCAGCACACAGAGCACTTTGCAGATACCCTGCAAAGAGGTGACTCAGCACACAGGAGCTTCTCTCTCTCTTCCTGCCTGAACAGCCAGGCTCCCAGGTGCTAGGAGAGCAGGAAATTGAAATACATGCATGCATAGTAGGGACTGCCTTTCCACATGACAGTAAAAGCGTTCTTCAGCCATTTCTGGAATGACTATAAAACAAAATGCTTGCATTTGAGTGGTTATGAATTAATCTTTAGGATCAAAAAAGGGAAAGACTTTCCTTGCCTGAACAGCTATCAGAATTTTGCAGCCTAGGGAAGAGTTCACATACTTTCTCCTTCACTGGCTTCTGTGTGCAGTGACAGCTGGTCTGTCAGCTTCTCTGACCATGCAGTTTGTTTGTTCAGTACTTTGGGATCCATCTTTTATGTCAGGCTATTCTTACGTACAGGGACATCAGAAACACCAGTTCCCCTGCCTTGTCCCTGAGAAGCCAGAACACAGAAAGGTAAAGGAAGCATACTTCACATCCTATCATGGATTTAAATAACATTGTAGTGTAATATCAGGCAGGCAAACCAATTACAACTCTAAAAGCAGAGACTGATTACTTCGCTGTTTTCAAAAATTCTGCAATATGAGACAAGATTTAGCAATGAAAATCAGCAAATCAAAATATGTAACTGGCCAAGGAAGACCTGGCCAGGGAATGTTAGAGACAAGAGATGTGTTACAGTCTGTAAGAATCATGCATAGTGCTGTCCAAGTAGCAAACACGCTTTGGACTTCTGAATCTAGGAGCTAAACTAGTAGTATACAAGCCAGTGGTTTTGATGGGCTGCGCTTTATGTGCTGCATGAAACTTGGTTCCCTTTATCCATGCTTTGTTTCCAAGATTTGTACTGAAATTAAATGCTTCAGGAATAGATCTATTTTGCAAGCAATCTTTAAGTCTTCAGTGATGTATGTGACAGTTAATCTTTTAGTGCTCTCCAACAGTGTAAAAATTATTGGTTCATCATCTTCACAGTGTTTTGTCTTTAATTAAAAAAAAAACCACCACACCACAATGAGATTATACCATAAAAGATAGATCATATATTCTTTCTCAGGTGGCCACTCCTAGAATCCTTTTTCCAGAATGACACAGTATATATTCTAGAAAAAACAATTTTTCCTAGGAAAAATTAGCTGTTTCCCCTTAGAGCCTGTCTCCATATGCCCGAAGCTTTCACTCCAACCTTCTCAGCACCTGATTCCAGGGCAAGGTGCCCCAGACAAACAGTGTCTGCCTCTTACAGGTCAGCAATAGCCTAATCTTAATTCCTGACAGTGACATAGAGGAGGAGGCTGAGACAGCTGGGATTGTTCAGCCTGGGGAAGAGATGGCTCAGGGGGATCTTCTCAGTGTGTGTAACTGTATGATGGTGGGGATCAAAGAAGACAAGAGTCCAGTGGTGCCCAGCAAAAGGACAAGAGGCCTCATACTGAAATACAGGAAGTTCCATTTAAACTTAAGAGAACACTTTTCTCTCTGTAAGGCTGGTATAACACTGGAACAGGTTGCTGAGGCAGATTGTGGAGTCTCTGTCCAAGGAAATAATTGAAAACCCAACAGGACATAGCCCTAAGCAACCTGCTTTAGCTGACCCTGCTCTGAGCAGGTAGAATTGGACAAAACAATCACCAGAGGCCCCTTCTAACCTCAATCTTTCTGTGTGATTCTGTGTGAACATTCACAGGCTTGAAAAACCTAAACTCACTGATGTGCTTTCTTGCAGATTTGTCACATGATATACAAGGGTTCGAGCTCAATTCTCAAACATGTATGTTTGTAACAGCATGGGTTTACACCATGACAACTCCAAAGAAGAAGAGCAATAAACTTGAAAGACAGACTTATAATTTATGTTTGGACCTCTGTCTCTGTCATGTGCTTTAAGTCTGACTCACGAGGAAGCAAAAGGCAAAATCACCCAGAACCATCATAATAACAACTAAGACTGTGTCTCAGAAAAGATCTTGCACATATATTTGCCTAAAGGTTTTAGTGGAACTTGCTTAAGCACTCTGCTGAATCAGGACTCAAATCCACCAATACTAACAGGCACTTCACCTTCACAGGGTGACCTACTTAATTACACTAATACCTTTTAAGAGATTTATTCCTCTCCTGAGGTATGCATTTTTCCCTGGTGTTTTAGGAAAGCCTATGACAGACATTATGATGTGTTAAGTGAACTGCTAAAGATTCCAAATAGTCCCAGATAACAAAGAACACTTCTTCTTTAATGTGCTTTAGAGGAAGGAGTAAAGTAAATATATCTGGAAATTTAAGAGCACCAGTTGAAGTGTTTATGAAGTTGCACATTAGCTATTTGGTTGTAACAATGCTTAACTGTAATTTAGTGGTCTTATTTGCTAAATTTTTTGTCTTTTTTATGACTTGTTTTTATGGGACTAGGTAATTTACAGTGCTATGCCACTATGGGTTAGAGTGTCATGCTATAAACTGAGATCCACCTTTTGTTGTTTCATATGCAGCCTGGCTTCTTACATAGTTCTAAGAATCATTTTCCATGAGTACAGGCAAATATCAGCCTCATTCACTCATCCTGAAGTAACACAAAAATTTTAGGCCAAAAGAAGTCCCTCTGAAAAAACTTCAATTGCCTAATCAAATTCATTAGCTATTCATGTCCAGAAGAGTGCAACGATGTAACCACAGTGCAAATGTTGCTAATAAACATACCAGAATTTACTCCTCCCATCAGACAGCACTGAAAACAGTTGTCTTTCTAGCATGACCAAGGTTAGATGAGTTCAGCACCTGTTGTAGCAGAATGTCCTAACTACTGAGCGTGTTTTCGAAAGCAGGTGTTGAACTCCCTTGACCTTATTTGCATCAGCCGGACAAATGGACAACTGGTTTTTCTCTACAAAGAATATGTGTGTGATCTTGACATACAGAAGATTCTCTGAATTTGAGAAAGCCTAGGAGTAAAGTTTGCAGCTTAATAATTTCAATAAAGTAGAAGTCAGCCCTGAACTAAACACCTTCTCCAAGCTAAACTTGAACTTTAAAAGGCTTGTGATTGAATAATTTAGATGATGCCTCTTACAAGACACCAGTTCTTCTCTCTATTCAGCTCTTTTTATTAGCTATCTGGAAACCTATAAGAGTTAACTGTTTTGGAAGGGAGCTAATTTCTCCCTCACGATCTAGAACTAATGGTGAATAATTACTTTTAAATGAAAACATGTAAAAATATAAATAGACTACAAAAGAAAAGCAATTTATGTGTTAATGTGATGGACACTGGCCATATGTCATGATTTGGGTTTTTCCTCCTCTTTTTCAAAAACAACTGACTGTTTTTACACTTACACTGTGAGGCTCATACACATCACCACCTTCCTCCTTTCTGCTGGAGCAGGGCTGCTGCAGTGTTTCCAAAACTTGCAATCAGAACTACTTGCAATCACCCTACACGTCTTCTCCTCTTACATGGGTCACTTATTCTGGTCCTGTCCTTGTTACCAGACCTTCTCAGTTAAGGTTCACCATCTGCACTCCTGAATAACAGCACCTCATATATCATGGCACTGAAGTTAGTTATCACATGTAGAGCATGTGAGCGCCTCATATGGCAAATGCTTCAGTAGACCATAGTAGAAAGGATTATATTTATATATTCCTAAAATGCCAACTCGATCTCAGGCTCTGATAGGTAATTTTTTTCCATGAAACCAACTAACCTGTGGTTAAGTGGGACTGAACAGCAGAGCCATCAGCCTAGGCAAGGAGTAGTCAGCAGATCTTTTCAGTAAGAAGAGCAGTTCTCACAGTAAGAGGCTCCTCTGGCCTTTCCACTGGCCTGCTCCACTACAGTGGAATTCATTGATGTATTAGTGAAGGCCTCTGCCAGATAGCAGTCTAATCCGTCCCCAACAGGTCAGCGTGGAACTCCCTCCTTCATCTCAGTGAAAATAGCCTCTTTATTTTCTGAAAATGTCATGCTTAGAACTCCTCCTGGGTGTATCTCCAACAGAAAGTCCAGTTTCCATCCTAGCTGAAATATTAATATATGAATTTTTTCTGCCTAAACTACTCCTGCATGTTCTATATAATTCTTG
>JANIJG010013624.1:0-54803 GCA_024611175.1 Megaceryle torquata
AAAGGAAAGGAAAGGAAAGGAAAGGAAAGGAAAGGAAAGGAAAGGAAAGGAAAGGAAAGGAAAGGAAAGGAAAGGGCCATTCTTCACCTTTAACTAGATTTTTCTTCTCCTGTAACTGATTCACTACATAGACTCTCCAAGCAAAGTAACAGGGAAATATTCAGAAAATATTTCCTCAAGACCTTTGCTTTCAGAGCACACTTTTTCTTCATTTGGACTCATCTCCTGCAGTGAAACATCTTTCTGGGCAGAAGAGGAAGGTTTTTGCACAACAGCAGTGCCAGAGAAAGGCAAAGAGGCAGGGAGAGATTAGTATAATTCCTTTTTCATCCATATACAGGGTGCTGAGATCAGTAGATCCACTTGCACTCTTGCTTTGGCCACAGTCCTGTGGACAGCTCTGCTGGTGTTTGGCATTGCTCAGGAAGATGGTGTGCTGAGACCAATGGGGAGGCTCAGGAGGAGAAAGTGAAGCTGATGGGAGTTTACAAGCTTGAAGCTTCAGTCTAAAAAAAACATCTCTAGGAAAAACTCAGAAATAAGTAATATTTCTCACACCCTAGTTAAAGCCAGGGTGTAGCACAGTGCATCACATCAGTTTTCAATTCGTATTTTCTATTTACACTTTGATATCGCCTAAGGATCCCAGTTTGGACTAAGTCTCAAAAATAGTGTCTTAGCTAAGTACCAGATGCACTTGGACATGCATCCTGCACACGTGGGCCTTCCTGTTCTTCTACTGTCATCAGAGCCTACTGAAGCTGCCTCCTGCTCATACAACCTAATTACCAAAGAAACAAGTTGTGAAGAGAGATAGTGTGTCATCACATCAAACAGCTGGACCACAGAGGCTACATGCTCCTGGACCCCATGGTTACATGTAGACATAGTGTCTAGCATTGTATGAGCACAAAGCACTAGAGTGTTTACAGCCTTAGCAGCTTCTGTTCAAAAAGACAAGCCAGATAACTACATACAACCACAAAAGCCACTTTTTGAAAGCTGAATTTGATACAAGATCTGTGTGTGTTTTCACAGTTTCCTAATTCTAAATCATTAATTTCCCTTAACATCACCCACAGCATCCATTTGCCAGTCAAATGTCATCATAATCCCCAGTGTTCAAACATCCTATTTCCTTCCTGTCATATCAACCACAGGGTAGCCATGGACATTTTTTGGAGGCATATTCTTTTGATTCAGTATGAATTCTGGGATTGTGGCTGAGTTGGCCTTAGCAGTACTCCAGAAAAATGTGTGAAATGTCCTTTGCCTGGAATCTTCCCACAGGCTGAAGTCTCATCACTCAGAAGAGGAAAACCTGAAAAATGGGGTTACAGGCATGATACAAAATGTCCTTATCTAGACATGGACAAAGCATAAGTTGAAGGCTGATGGATTGCCCATCTCCTTTGCATTGGGCAATGAGGCATGTCACTTCCACTTGTGATATAGCTACTGCACAGCTCTCAAAGGACATCAGAGCTGTGCTTATCTTGCTTCCTCTGTGATCTGCTGTTAAGGGTCCTCCCTTCTCCTGAAATCAACAATCAAAAAGCACTGGAGTAGGTTGCACAAAGTGGTTGTGGAGTCTCCATTCTTGCACATGTTCAGAACCCATCTGGACACAGCCCTGGGCAACCAGCTCTAGGTGGCTCTGATGGAGTAAAAGTATTGGTTCAGATGACCTCCAGAGGTCCCTTCCAAACTCAGTCAGTGTGATATTACCTACAGATAGGACAGCCTTTCAGATTACAATATTGCTTTATTGGAAGAAAAAATGCTGGTAAATTTAGGGGAAAAAAAAGATAACCCAAGCAACAGAAGATGTACCTGTCTAGCTTACCACCATCTAACTGTCCATGTAGGCTTCCTCATACATCCTGCTTTCCCAAAACCATGTTAAGGCTTCATAGTCTGGGTGTTTATAGCACTGATGAAATCCATATTATTCGTTCTGTTTCATGAAATGTGCTGTTAAACCCCAGTCTTATCACCAGTCTTATGGTGATATTCTTATAAATTATATTCTTATAAAATATATTCTTTTATTATTCTATGTTGATATTATATATTCTTATATATGATATTCTTATAAAAGTTAAGTCACTTTTGAACTTGTTTCAGCACTTTCATCTACCATGCCCTAGGTCTGGTAAACCAAACTTGCGGCTTAGAGGCAATTCCTGTTCTCCTCATTCTCAACAGTTTTTGAGATGATGTTACTTTGTGTGGGTGAAGGAAGTGTTTCTGGGTTTGGGGTGGGTTTTTTGTGTTTTTCTTTCTAGCAGCATCTCAAACTAAATGAAAGAAATATAGGGGTATAGCAGAGATTCTGCTAGTGTA
Organism: Megaceryle torquata; assembly: GCA_024611175.1. Taxonomy (NCBI): domain Eukaryota; kingdom Metazoa; phylum Chordata; class Aves; order Coraciiformes; family Cerylidae; genus Megaceryle; species Megaceryle torquata. The sequence goes on from JANIJG010013624.1 coordinate 2,347, forward strand.
ATTATATGGTTTGTCTCAACTACCCACACACAACTTTCAGAAAAATGTTACTATGCCATAGTCATGAAAGAATGACAGTTTATCGCCATGTTAACGAGGAGTCCCTTAGTACCCTTCCTGTACCTCAGAAAAAGAGAATAGCTAACCAGGAAGAAAAACTAGGGAAAATTACTGATGAATATTTTAACTATTCATTTTCAGAGTCTTCTGTCCCTTTTTGCATATATTACTTGAACAACTTTTCTCTTATATCACCCTGTATTTGTGAACTTTGAACCTACTTTACTGGTTTATAGCAATTTCTGTAATTTCTCCATCACTTCAAGATTACCTTGAACATTTATAGAGCACCAAAATCTTCAGATTGGGTTGTGACTCAAGACCCAGCCATGACGTACATGAAATGCATAACTACAGATGTTTGTTGACACAGTGACACCTCTCTGAGTCAGACTTCCTTCTTTTTTTATTAATCTAGTGGGTCGTGCATAAATTATTGTTCGTCCATATTATGTCTGCCGTTATAGTAGGGTGGATCAAGAGATGTTTGTCTGTTCCTTACCTCTGTCCAAGGAGAGTAATCAAGATCACTATTTTTATTTCTTCTTTAATTCTGGTAATCTGTAGGCAACCAATGGTCTAACCTCGTGTAACCCAGCTTGAAGAGTCCAGCCAGCTTCAGTGTCTGTTTACAGATCATCTGCATTCAGAATTATGCCTCCCATATCTGATGACAGTCTAACACCAATTTAGAGTGATAGATACATGTATGAAACACACATCACTTCAAACAATTTGGCAACGCTATTACTCTGAAAATTGTTTTATATCAAATGTGACATTTCCTGGGGGACATACACCATATCTTGCTTTAACACTAATGAGACCAATAACTTGTTGGTTTTCCATGTGGTCCTTTAATTGCCATTTAATAGTAAGGGGAGTATGGGGAGGTAATACCTCATGCTAAATGTAATGGTTTTTTTAATGCCTCCATTGATAAGAAGGAAGGGGTGCTTGGTGTTTTCTATCAATAAATAGGGTGTCTAAACAAAGGGCTTCATTGAGCTGGATGCCAGACTCTCATCCCAATGATCAAGCACTGCCCTGCTCCATCTCAGGAAGTCCCTGAACATATGGAGATAGTTAGCTTACCAGTGATGACAGTCAGCAACTGAAAGCAAGGCTGCTAGGAAAATCAAACTGCTTGAAACCCAGGAGATGTGAAAACTGTTGAATCTGTACAGGAACATCCACAAGGACACTGCTTCATCCCAGTCTTGCTGTGCTCATTTTCTCTGGTCTATGTGCATATCACAAAGGTCAGGAGATTAAAAAGGAAGCTAAAAATGAGAAGGAGCAATGATTGGATGCCAAATAAATACACTGCAAATATAGTTCACAGCATATACTCTGGTATTTTTAAGGTAAATTTAAGAGATTCAAGAAGTCAAAGTTGTCCTTTTTGGAGCATTATCCCAAGTTACTGAGCCTTCAAGGAACATTTGACATCTATTGGTAATAAACGAGCTAGGAGACAGGATAGAACATACCAGGACAGGTAAAAATTAAATACTTATTGCAGTGTGTTCAGCAGGTAAATAAAGCATCGCTATAAGGACTGCAAGATATTTAGAGGGAGGTCAGAAAAGTTCAGGGGCAGATTTTGTTTCAAGATGAAGTGCTCCCTAAAGTTCAGGTATATGTTTTCCCTGAAATTCTGAAGTTCTGAGATTGGTCCCAGCTGTACTTTTATTTAATGCTTTTTCCTGCTTTCATTATTATTATTTTCCTCATTTGGATATTTTACTCAAAACCAATGGAGTTACTTCTGGGTATGAGGGAGTAAGAAATTTGGCCCTAACCAAGAACTTTGTACTGATAATATGGAGAGAATATTAATCCCTTCTCTAATTACAATAATGTTCAATTATTTTTACACAATTGTAGCAACTGCTTGATAAATTAGCAGAATAAAGCCATTTTCCTCCTTTAGTTTAAAAAAAAAAAGCTATAGCACATAGACAAAATTGATACAGTAACATGATCTAAAAATCTCAGCATTTTCCCATTCATACTGATTTTCTGAAGAAGAAAAAGCAGTCATTTTCTAGTGAGAACTTTACCCTGTACCCACTTTTACATACATGCATAACCTTTATATACATATGTGAGCCAGTCTCACAGAGGAGCTGATCCCATGCATGAAGTTAGAAGTAAAGGCTCAGCTCCTCAGACATGGATAGAAGAGTACATTATCATGTTTAGTTACATTGATCTCAATGATAACTAAGCTCCTAGGCAGGATTTAGAAATGGGAACCATCTTGCTGAATTTTATGTGTCTACTCATAAACTAGTTGTCATATTTCCCTTTCCAGACAATGTAGGTACACCCAGTACCATCAGTAGTTTGCAACAACTAATGGCCATTTCAGGATGGTGACTGTATTCATGATCTCCATTGGTTACAAAAGGAATCTGAGGTGACTAACCCAGAGAGAGAGCCCTTCACTGAAGACATCCACAATTTACATGAATTCTCCTTCTTTCTTCAGGTAACAAGGTCCTCTGGGCAGGAACTGACCCATATCTGGAACACTCATTAGTTTTCCTGATATGGGAAACGTGGTTCATGTTTGTAGCAAACATGCATTTCTACAAATTATATCCCAAGATATAATCTTGGAAATACTTTCATACATGAGTGCTACATAATACATGGACAAAACTACAAAGCTATAGAAGAGCAGAGCTCAGTTAGTGGCAGAACGTTGTTTCTGCTTGATAAAGCAGACCAATAATAAAAAGTTTGAAGTCAATGAAGTGTAGTTTTGATGATATATTTTAAAACCAGATAGGCTAGATACCAGCAGGAAGGAGCTGCTTGCTATCATCTGCAGTGATCTCAACTGAGTTCCACAGTTAAATATGCTTCAAATATTTTTTTGCAGTGTGCCTGTGTTTTTGAGCTCACTGAGATATTTGCAAGGAAGTTAGACTAGTATTTAAAAGCCACTCATTCTGTAAACGTGGTAACTATTTTTGTTCAGAAAACACTGAATGTGGAAATTAAGTGCCTTCCTGTAGTGGGGACATAAGATGTATAAACAATTGTATATGTTAAAATACTACCACATCTTCTTTTAATTAAGTATTATTTAACTGCCCCAATATGGTCCATTCTGTGTCTTGTGAGTCAGCTGCAGCATGAGGATCTGTCAAATTTCTACTTGATTTGCTGTGGCCAGGGGTTAACAGATTCAAATAAGACAGGAAACACTCTGAACTTTCAAACAAATCTCACACCTGTTTGGTGCCCTGAAAACAGCTTTATGTTGAATCTGCCTCCAAATTCTCAGCTGTATTCAGGATCATTACAGCTTGAACGGAAGTAGACAGACCCCTGGACCTCAAATTAAAGTGCTTTCTCTTTATCTCCTTTGGAAAATTTCCAGTATGAATTCAGTGGGAAAATCAGAGACACTTTGCTTATTCATTACTGAATGAGTCGCAGACTGGCAGTCAGCTAACTTTCAGCTTCGGAGATGAACAACTATTTCTAGGTGGTTGAATGTAGAGCTTTCCCTGTACCAAAATACGTATGGAAAGAGTAATCTTTTCTACAGGGACTGTTATTATTATTGAAAGAACCAACATTGTAATACTAAGTTACAGAAGGAAACAGAAATTTAAAACTAGTATAATAGAAGAAACATCTGTGTGACCTAACTCTGTTATTCAATATGAAAATCCTGTTCAATACCTCCCCTAACATATTACTTCTTATCTACTTGAGGGTGGTCTAACAGAACTTTGGATTATATTACAAACATAGATGGATTGGTTCAAAATGTCCTTCAGAATCCTCTAGTCCTCTCCTTGACATTACCTACTATCATTTGGGAACTGACCAAAATCTAAGTGATTCAGCCCATATGTTGAAAGAAAACTAAAGTGGTTATTTGAGATCAATAAGTTATGGGGGTTTTCATATAAGAAAGAAATTTGGGTTGGTTCAAACTAGAACTCAATTTATTCAAGTTTTATAATGAAATGAACAAAGAGAAAAAAAAGTGTTTTGACTCAAGCTCTAATGTTTCCTGAAATCTGGAATGACAATTTTTTTCTCATTGTCAGATTGTTTAACCCTTTTGCTTAACTGTTTTGTTTATTTGGTTTGGTTTGGTTGTTTGTTTTGTTTGTGGTTTTTTTTAAGATTTGTTTAATTTTGATGATATTAAGTATCAAATTGGTTTAGTTTTGTTGAGATGAAGTGTCATAGACAAAAATTCAGCACTTCTAACACAAAGGAGTTTGATATTATTTAGTTCTTTCCTCTTTGCTTCTCCTGTTTCTTTTCAAGTCAGACACATTTGAAAATTTGAGGCTTAATTTTCCAAGAAAAAGTCTATCCTCTTAAACCAACATGCTGCAAGCCATTACTACTGTAATTTCTTCATCTGTAGAAATTGGTAGCAAATCCTTGCATAAGTGAGAGGTTTGAGCCTGCACTGAGTTCAGAACTCCTCCATTTTCCTTATCAAAGGGCCTGCTATTCTCACCTATAGTGGAATAACAGGAAAAACAGGTCCAAAAAATATCTCACTGTGATATCTGAGTCCATTCTCCTTTACTCCAACCCTATTGCTGTTTCAGTGCTTCTATTCAATGAAGGATACTAACAGATCTTTCAATAGGAGCTGGCAACAGAGTGACACCCCAGGGATGGCTCTGTCTGAGAAGCAGTTGGAAACAAAGCAGGTTATGAGACTCCACATTGTAGCTAAGGATTTAACACCAATGAAAGTGAAAGAATAAATAGTCACAGGCAACTTAGTTTGCCATCTTAAAGACAGAAAAATGTACCTATAGTAAATGGCACGATAGGATCCTTGTCCTTAGAGGTTCTCACTGAATGACATTTTTTATCAGATCTTTGGCCTAAGCAACATCTGCAGCATCACACTGGCTACCTCAGGATGTTTGATTCTGGTCACGTGGAAGCAGGCTGTGGTTCATGCCTAAGGTTAAAGTCACATACCCATATAGGAGCACCTAATCACTCTTAGAGATTGAGGGTATCCAGGACATTTGCTTGGAAGTTAGGCAGTGTAATACAGCATCTCCAGGAGACTTGTACCTTTTGGAGTAGCAGACAGAGGCTGGATAGGGCACACTGAAACCTCTAAAATACCTCTAGAAAATAATTACTGAGCACTGGATTTACTTACCTAGTGTCTCAAGTCTGGTGTTGAAACTAAGCCTTTTAGAAGGCGTGCTTAAGGAGAAGTGGCAGGGAGGGGAGGGCAGTAGGGGAAAGCAAGACTGTTCTTTTCTGAGTCTTTTCTTATTGAGGAAAAAAAGCAATCAGATCCACCTGATTAGAAATCTTCTTTTTCTGTTAGTAAATGTATTTGTTATATAAAAATGCTTGTATTTCTACCTGATTATTGAGCTGACCAGAGAATCAGTCATGATAGTTTAAAGGACAATTCTCATTTCCACACACAAGAGGACAAAAAGAGAAAACAAATAGGCAAAACAATAAAAAAGTATAGTGTCTCCTCTTTGCGGAGGAATCTGTCATTCCCATTGTCTATTTCTAATGCAGCCAGCATTTTCCAAAGTAGTATCCTCCCTTGAAAATCATTGACTTATTTTTTTACATTAAATTATAAGGCGGACAAATATGTACTTAGACACTCGAGTATCTTGCCACGTTAACTTTTTTGCCTTGAAATTTAATCTACATAAAAGGCGTTAGCATGTTACACTGGCACAGTCAGAAATATAATCTGACACTGTTTCACATCAGTAAGAAAGTAACTATCGAACTCAAGATTCCAGATAATCCCGGAGTACCCCCGGCAGCCCCAGCAGCCTAGCAGGGCTGGGCGCTGTTGCTGTTCCCTCAAACTGCCAGCAGAGAGAGCACAAGGTGCCTAGACCAAAACCAGCCGTCATCCCTCGCCTGGTCCCCTTGATACACACAGCACGAGGAGAAGGTGTTTCTTTATGCCGCGTAGGTAGCACAGAATACCACGTATTATAGAAAGTACGTATAGTTCAGCTCCTTAACTGCAAAGAGTATGATTCTTTTAACACTTTTAGAAAGCTACTGCAAAGAGGACTGGCAGACAAGATGTGACACTCTGTGGAAGCAACCACTGTGATTTATCTAGTCGAAGCTCCGTGCCAGCTCTTGGATTTCATCCATAGAATCATAGAATTATAAAAATGTCTGGGTTGGAAGGGACCTCTAGAGGTCATCTGGCCCAACCCCCCTGCTGAGAGTAGAGCCATCTTCAACTAGAGCAGGTTGCTCAGAGCTTCATCAAGCCCCACCTTGAATGTCTCCAGGTATGGGGCCTCAGCTGCCTCCCTGGGCAACTTGTTCCAGTGCTCTACCACTCTCATGGTAAAGAACTTGTTCCTTACATCTAGTCTAAATCCAGTCCTTTCTAATTTAAAACCATTGCCCCTCATCCTTTCACTACAGGCCTTTGTAAACAGGCCCTCTCCAGTCTTTTTGTAAGCTCCCTTCAGGTACTGGAAGGTGGTTGTTAGGTCTCCCTGGAGCCTTCTCTTCTCCAGGCTGGACAATACCAGCTCCCTCGGCCTGTCCTCGTAGGAAAGGTGCTCCAGCCCCCTGATCATATTTGTGACCCTCCTCTGGACCTGCTCCATCAGGTCCGTGTCCTTCCTGTGCTGAGGGCTCCAGAGCTGGATGCAGTATTCCAGGTGAGGTCTCACCAAAGCAAAGCAGCAAGGACAAGAGCTTGTGAATGTGATTCCTCCTGTAGCTGGCGTAGGAATGCTTCATCAATAGTCTCCCCTTGATCAGGAGATCTATAGTAGACTCCGACCACAAGGTTCCCCTTGTTGCTTTGGTCTCTAATTCCTGGGGTATGATCTTCATCCTTAAGGTGATGGTATGATCCCATCAGCAGAAGATATGAACAACCTTCAATCATTTAGTGTGTTCATTAAAAGTGGCTAACAGCTGGGCTCTATGTTTGCATTAGTCTGTAGGCTGGAGCCTTAACTACTGACCCAGCCTTATGAACATATAAAATTGCAGTTACAGTCTGCATCTGTGGCTGTTGGTTCTGGATGGACTGGTTCAAGAGGGGGCTCACATTTCTCTCTCAGCAGCAATGGCACTGTTCACACCATCTGATGCAGAAACATTTCCACTTGCTACTGTGTGAAACTTTTTGGCACTTCATGTTAGCAAAAGCCTCAAGGGAAAGGATTTGGGCTGACAACTGGAAGCAGTGTTCAAATACCAGTCAATGGCTCCTGAGGATGTTGCCAGTGTTTTGGATCTTCATAATCCCCAGTCCAAAACTGAGAACTAATACAGGTAGGACATGGCAGAGTGGGAACATAATGTGAACAGAATGACTAAAAGAATAGAGTTTTTCCCCTTTTCTCTTTTATAACATTGAATAAGAAGCAGATCTGGTATAGATTAGTGTTTATGAACCAGACGGTAGTGAGCCTTTAGAAAGGGGATTTGGCCAGGGTCTTACAAGGTGGCTTGTTAAGTCTAAACTCTTCTTACACAAAGACAGAAAAACAAAGCAAAGTCTCTGCAGAGGTTTATGGAGTGAGCTGCCAAGACCTGGTTCCCACAGCAGGCAGACAGAGGGGCCACCAGGCTTGCCATGCTAAAAGTATTGATGGGCAATACATGGACCCCACCAAAAGATTTCCAGTGAACTGACCTTGAGCAGGAGCATAAAGAGAAGGCAGTGAGGGGACATGCCCATAGCACAGACTAGGATTTGGAAAACCAAGGTCTGCTTTCCAGCAGCACTTCATAACCATGAGATTGTTTTAACTGAATTCATTATATGAATTATTATACAGTTCTTCTGACAACCCTGATATCCAAAAGGACAGAAGAGTGAATGTTTTCCAAGAACTGTCACTTCAAAGGCAAACTAAAATATGTAAAATGTGTGTTAACAAGGAAAGGAACAACCATCTTCAATTTTGCTGCCTTTGACAGTGAAATATAAATTACTGTAGGCTGAATCATTCAAAACTTGCAGCCAGAACCAAGGGAAAAATGTTATTCAAGTCAATTATAACATTAAGTACATGTAAACTATAGACAAAAATTGAAGATGTGGATCTTGTTCTTAAATGCTTTAATAAAGGTATATAGTTACTATTTCCCTCTGGATTTTCATTATGGCTTCTATTGACTCCATAACATCCATCCGAAATGATTTCTAGTGTATCATATTGGTATGAAATGAACAATTAATTTAGAATTGGAGAGTGAATGAGAAAAAAGGCAGTAGGGATTGCATTCTGATGATAATACAAATATTTGGTGGTTAAAGTCTTAGCCTAAAATGAAATGATCTCTCATGAGGGGAACAGTATTGAAAACCTTTGATTCAAGGGATAGTAATGTACAAGGTAAGGTGCACCTTACCATGTTTTCTCATAAAGAAAAATAATATAGTTTTAAAGAAAAGCTTCCTAATCTAGGAAGAAGCAGCTAATTGTTATTAATTGGTATAACATAGTGCTCTACTTCATTACCATGGAGATTATTGATGATTTGCACCTGTTTCACCTAAAAATGTTCACCAGTGTACATAAAACAGCCATGGTATTATTTACCTTATGAGACAAGCAGCTGTGAGAAATGGTGGAAGGAGATAGTACACTGTTTGCTATAATTAAATAAAGAATGATATCAATAAATAAAAAGCCAAGTATTTTAATTAGCTTTATGGATGTAGACATTACTCATTTATACTTCTGAATATCTGAAAGAATACTCCTGTGGTCAAAACATTGATGGCTTCACATCTTAGTTACACACACTCAGTGTAAAGCAGTGTCCCAGTCCCCATATGTAAGACATGGATAACACCTTCCTGATATCACAGGTGTTAGAAAAATCACACTCACTAATGGCCATGAAATAATGGGATACTCAGATGAAGAGTCTGGGGAGTGGTATCAATGTGGAACAAGAATTCACCTGTAAGACTATCATACTCTACTGCCCTTACCCATGTAGAACTGCAAACTAGTTCTTTCCCTGTGGACTGGACCAGTTGACAGAACTCCAAAGGAATCTCACCTCTGATTGGTCATGTACTTGTAAAATACAAGAGTGTTTTTCAGCATTTTACCACTTAGACCTATGGTCCACTCAAGCCGCCTTTGTGCCCAGAGCACAGAAAAGCTGAGCAGATTGCTGAGATGTACTCCTGACAGTGGTACAGTGTGTGCACCACATTCAAAATGCCAGACCACAATGATTAGTTAAATTTGAGCTAGGTTTACAAGAATAGAGCAGGGGTTTGTATGTAGACACACAGATAGCTTAGAGTGCTGGAATTTCTATGAACAGCTTGTACTAGCTCTCCTACTGCCAGAATAACGGTCCGGAAATCTTCTTGCAACATCACCATGATAATGTAGTGTGTCTCCATAATATTTTCAAACTTTATGGCATGATGCCTGATGGAAACAGTCAGTAGGCTGTAGCCTGTGGTAGTCTTCAGTCTTTAATCTACAGTTTTATTAAACACAAAGCCTTTAGATATTCACGCTTGTTTCAGATTTGTGTGTAGATGTGAATGATGAATGTTGGATAAACTGTCAGAGATGTTTAGAAGAGCTTTGATTTCTACTTCCAGTCTGACTCACTCCTTGTCTGACATATCAAGCACTGGGATGTAATTTTGAAAATGGCAAACCACTACTTCAAGAAATTTCTACTTCCTTAGAGTATCTTTTGCTACTAGCAAAACACAAGAAACTCAAAAGTTTTAGCCTAGACTTAAGACCTTATGCAACTGAGTGAAAATTTCCTCTAATCAGTTTCATATACTTCTAAAAAAGTGCCACGACTTAGTATTTTCATAAAATTTAAAGCATTATAAGAAATACTAATTTCTTAATGTCTTTTTTTTTTTTTTTTTTTTTTTCCCCCTCTTTTTGCTCTTCTAATTGCTTTTCTTAGCAGATTTGATTCAGGAAGCACACTGATACCAGATAAAGGATCTGACTCTAGGTTACTAATAGAGACACAGACCAAGAAATGGAAACAGTAACACTGACCATAGTATTAGCAATGTAGAATATTTGGATTAATATTGTAAAGAGAGTTCTGTATTCAGATAAGGCCTTGTGCAATTATTATTGCATAAAAGTGGTTCTTTGGCACCCCCAGTGCTTGAAGAAATAAATCTTGGTGAATGGAATCAAGGTCTATACAAGAAGAGGCTGAAGGATATATCAGCCCTCAGGGATTTTTGTAGCTGTGTCCACATTGCAAAGCAGTGCTTCCTCTTCAGAGCCCCAGCACTGTGAGGATCCAGGGTGTGGATCTCAAATCACCATAACAAAAAAAAGGGCACCAATCATTTCCATTTTAAAAAAATATTAGTTTTCAAATTCCTATGAAAAAAAAAAAAAAAAAAAAAAAAGTAAAAGTAAAAGAAAGAGGTGTATACCATCATTTCCATTTTAAAAAGACATTAGATCTCATAGCATTTATGAACAGACCGTATGGCTATCTATGGGACCAAATGCATCACATCATTGTCATCAGCTTATGTACATTGACATTTACAAGTTCTCCAGCAGCTGGAAAACACTGTAGTGCCTCTCTGGGATTCAGATGGAGTATTTAGTGGCTTTTTCCCTCCATGCCTCATGACAATGAAGACTATGGTCCGTTTTACCAGCTAGGGAATTTCAGGTCTGTATAGCAATCCTTCAGTGGAATAAAGACATTTCTGGGCCACAGGACTGTGTCTGATCTGAAACACCACCTGGTTTCATTGAATAAAATTAACTATTGTCTTTTTTATCAGGCCTTTAACAGTGACAAAACGAACACAGAGATTGAGTTCTAACAAAACAAACAGTTCAGGCTATCTGTTGTGCCTGAGTACCCTGGAAACAACTAAAAAATATTTCATGTTATAATGACTTAAAATATTACATCTGTGAACGTATTTAAAAAGACACATGCATATAAAAAATGTGGGAATAGGCTGTTTATATAAGCTTGCATAAGTATAAAACAAAGATCTAGCTACAGTCATGTAGTAGTATTTTCTTTTCTTTAAAAATGAAAAAGATACACATTCAGGAATCATTGCAACATTAATAAAGTTGGGTTTTTGTGGGTTTTTGGTTTGGTTTGGTTTCTTTTTTTTTTTTTTTTTTTTTTTAGGCCCAGTATACTCTTTTCTCATCTTTCCAACTACATACTAACTACATACTGTTGAGAGGTCCAATATTTATGGTTCGGATCTTGCAACAGGCCATTTTTTCCCCTCTCATTCTTGACCTTTCCCAGCCATCTGGCTAGTAATGGATTTACAAGTAATTTCATATTGTCTGGGCCGCCTCCAGCCAAATCAATGTAGAAATAATAGCAAACATTTGGGATAAAACATAATGTCAAATTCACCCAATATGACTGATCAAAGAAACAATATGGAAAACTGCTTTGTATAATTTTATGGCATATTTGTTTCAGTTTTTAGATGATCTACAGTTTCCCAAGTCCACTTGTCTAATTTATTTAGAATAAATTATTTCCTCATACATACCAGACAAAATAATTTATTATCTAAGTTGTTATAAATAGAGAAGTATAAAATACACAACGGCACTGTATTTTTTTGCAAGTTATTTTCAAGACACTCCTGTAGACTGACTATACCATTCATTTCATACCAATATAATTGCACTTTCACGGTTTGTGTCCACATCAAAAACCATGGAGGGAGTGCTTATGACTCTGTATTTAATTCTTGGCAGTTTTACCTAAGAGATACAAAACACTCTAAATCTGCTGAGTGCCACATACAGTGGTGCTGGAAGGACTGAAATCTGGTACCAAACTGGGCTTTGTTGTGACCATCCCAGGCTTTAATATTATTGCTAATTTTGCAATCATTCCTTAACAGGGAGCTTTCAGGTTCAGGGTTGTCACTGTTTGTGATATGTGAGGCAGACTTCCAAGGGGCTTGGAGGTACTCCTGCCCACTTCATTTGGACATAGAGATGTCATGGCTAACCATGCCTCCTAGAAATTCTTCAATTGCACTGGAACAGGCTGCCCAGGGAGGTAGTGGAATCATCATCCCTGGAGGTGTTTAAAAAATGAGTGGATGTAGCACTTGAGGCTGTGGTCTAATAGATAGATAGATGTTAGGATGAAGGTTGGACTCGATGATCCTAGAGGTCCTTTACAACCCTAATGATTCTATGATTCTGTGATTCTATGATTCAAATACTGACATGTCTATAGCTACATGCTCACAGCAACCACATTTCAATGTTACCAAACAGCAGAAGGTTAGATGATAGTTATATACCTGATCCATAAGGTTGCATCAGTATTGAAGGAATACAACAGGACCACTTTCCTTAAAAGAAGGGCAAAATCCTCTTCTAGGATTGAAATAAAAGGTATCTGTAGGAAAGGAATATCTAATGGCTAGAAAGGAAGGGATTTTTTTCCCTTCATCTCATGAAAGAAAGACCATAAATTGTCTCCTCACTTGTTCCTAATGAGAAGATTAGGTTGCTCACTTTGGGGCAAATGTCTTTAAACCTGCTGGTGGTCAATCAAGTCTCTTCATGAATTGGGTAGCCACAAACTGTTCCAGTCACAAGTAGTCACATGTGGCATTTCCACAGGAGCACTGTGACATTTGTATCCCTTTTGTGAGTCTTTTCCCCATTTTTGGTTTTAGAGGGTAATTCTTGCTTTCTGAGCAAGATAGTTTACAGCTAGCATCCTATCTTTACCCAGCTCTGCAGTCACTTAGCGCTATGTAAGCTTAAGGTTAGTAATTGGGCTTATATTTTTGGTTGTACGTGTTCCCTGCTGCCTTTCATGAGAAGAAGGTGGTCCCCATTTATAAAGGCATTGTCAGAGGGTGTGCAGATTCCATCCACTGGCATGTCAGGTACATTGCCTTTTGTGGTATGCCCCAAAGGAAACAGCTCCAAATACTACCATGCAAGAAAGCAGCACAACCACATTGGTTTTCTGCTCATATTCCAGATATGCCTTGAAGTCTCTGGACTAATACTGTCAGACCTGTGAAATATAAGTATTGGTACAAGCCTGCTTGTTGATGGGCATAAATTCACTGCACTTGAGTAATCATCTTCACTGGAAAATACTTTAGGAAAAACTGAAAATGCCAGATACAGGGTAACACCCTGGTAATTTTCCTTGACATGAGCATTGCAATTGGCCTCTGTGAGCCTGCAGTCTTGGGTAGGATTTGGGCTGTTGTTTTAAATTGAATACTTTTAAGAGCTGAAACATTCTTTCTCTGCTCTGCGTCTGTCTGTTCTGGAAGACAAATGGGACAACTGGATGCTACTCCAGAGAAGCTCTCCACTCGACACTACACCCACAATACAGCTGAGCATCTCTATGCACCTGGAGGTTTGTATCTCCTCTCCTCATCATCCCCTACAAAGTCTGTCTCTGCTTCAGTCTGGTCATCTGCACCTGCATATTGCATTCATTGCCAGACAGCAAATGATTCCTGAAAGACAGAAGGCAGTTTAGAAAAAGTAATTTAAAAACAACTATGGCTTTAAAGTGAAATGATTTTTTGAAGAACAATGAAGAGTTAAATATTTGCAGGTTGTCTAAAAGACAAAAAGCTGGAGCATGACAATGGTCTACAGATCTTTGAAGAATGCAAACAGTAAGGGAAAATTATTACCTGGCTACAGAAACTGTGAGTTTTGATGTGAAATAAAAATGTAGATTAGAGCCAGGAAATTACCCATATGAACAGAGCAGACTCACAAGGGAAAGTGGTAAAAACATCATTTGTGGAGGGGAAATGTTTAAAACAAAATAGGGCTGCTTCCTACTTGTGTACACAAGGGAACAATTTTTCACTGACAAGAACATAGATGACATGACCTGATAGACCTTTTCTACCACTAGCCTCCAGAATTGAAATCCAAAAGCTATATCCTGAACTACTGAAAACATGACTCAGGACAACAGTATTATGCAGATTTCTATCACTTGAAGATCTGGCCTTACCTCATTTTTTTAAAGAATAAAACTGGGGAATTAACTTCCTACATCAATAAACCTGCATGTGATAAGTTTTGCGTGCAAGGAAGTATCAGATGTACTGAACCTGTTCTGCAAAAACATTTTTCTGTTTGGAGGTACCACAACAGTGCCAAAAAAAATCAAGCCTAATCAGAGCTCTTGGTGTTTAAAGATTTATAGTTCATTCTTAGCCAAAAGCTGTGGTAATTAGTACCACACCAGGGCCTGGACACAATCCAGTTCTTTAAGGCATAATTAGTATAACCACACGGAGTGGTTGCTAAGGTCAGATCTGGGACATTGTTTTCTGCTTGGAAAAAGCAAGTCTCTGTCATTTCTTCTTCCCTTTATGGACACTGTTTCTTCTGTCACCAAAATGGAAAGTGAGGTGAAATAGCCAAGAGCATAGAGACTGGAGTCAGGGCAGCAGAAACAGAGAGCCAACAGTCAAACCTCCCTGCTACAGGAACCACCAAGGCTTATGGAAGCTGCATAAATGCAATACATAAATGCAAGAAAATAAATCCCAAAGCAGTCAAGAGAATGACTAATGTGATACATTCCACTTTGTAATGAAATAAATTTTTGCTCAGCCCTCAAGAAGTTGACTTAGCTGTAAACCAGGTTGGCCTGGTCTGGATACAACCCCTAAATAATACTGCTGCAAAAGGTGAGGAACGCATGATCTTCCTTGAAAGGGGAATAAGAAGTTAAAAAAACAATAAAGGAAGCTTAATATAGCTATACAACAAAATCCAGTAAGCCAAATGTTAGTTGAAAGGATGTGTTCTGGATTTGTGCCAAAAGCCATCTCTGTCCTTCTTCCTCTAAAGATATCCCTCACAGGTGGCTTGAATGTATTTTTGAGCCCATGGTGGGGCTGTAGATTCCACACATGGTTTACTGACTGAATCAGTCTTTATGTAACTAATACATCCACAGGTCAGGCAGAAAGTGGGATACATTACTATGATGTCTGCAGCCAGTGCGAAACATGAGTCAATACAGTTATTTATAGCTGAAGCCCAGTACTTTGTGCTGGGATGCAACATAAGACTCAACCACAAAAATAATAGTGTCAATGTTACCACAGTTTCTGTGGCTGTTCCCTCACTCCTGTAGTTCCTGTACAAAATGTGTCATGGGAAGTTTTTCTGGGGTGTGGTGATGGGAAATACCTGATCAACACACACACCTGACTGATCTAGGAGAGAAAATATCATGGTTCAGGCAACCAGAGCACAAGTTCATGGTGGACCTTGACATGAGACAGCAGCTAACAGGCTAGCCTAGGAGGAAAACACAAACTCTAGCACTTTACCTCCGACATTATTTTCCCATCAGCTGTAGATCTTTCATTGACTGACATTTTTCAAGCAGAGATGATGTGCATAAAATTCATGAAGATGCTCCAGAAGGGCTCTGCAGCTGTCTTATGTTATGAAATTCTTTTTGTCATGTGTAGCACTTTGGAAGTTGTTCTACTTTTACAGTACCTGTATTTTTCTTATAAAAGTAAGATTTACCATATTCTTTTTCCTTTATCATGCAACACAGTTATAAGAGAACTTATTTTACGCAAAGGTATATGAGGTTATTTGCTAGGAAAAGAGATTTGAAATTCTTTGAAAAAATTATTTATTGCAATAAAGTTAAAAAAACAAACAAAAATACAACAGATGGAACAAAGTTTGATTTCTGGACTCTTTTTCAGTTTCAATTAATAAAGACAAAAAAAATGAAAGTGACAAGAGAAGAACATTATCTCCAAAAACTTCTCAGCATAAGACAAATCCTGAGAAGTTTGTGCCACATGCATAGAATGCATCTCCACTGAGTACATACAGATTCTCTGAGCGTCAGTCAGATGCTGCGCACCTCTTTGATGAGTAACACAAAAGCAGTTCCAGTGGTTTGAAATGATTTCTACTTTGCTGCGCCATTAAAGGATAGACACTGTGATTGCATGAAAAAAAAAAAAAAGTTTTTCACGAAGACTCTGCTGCCTTTCTGTGGTTTCCTGGCAGCACTGAGCAGCTGTGATCTGTAAGCGGGGAGGAAAGCTCCCACAGAATCCAGAGCTGTTTTTTAGGGAGGGAAGGGAAAATCCTTGACTTGATTCATCACTTTCTTATGACTGCCCTTTCTGTGACAGCAGCAAGTGATGACTCCTGCATGAGTCAGCACAGCAGGAATTTAATGTGAAAAAGGTTCATTTCATAGTTACACACTTTAGACAATGACTACCTGGGGTAGCCTGCAGGATACAGACCTAAATCCTATATTGTAGAGCTAATATTAAACTGTTCTTCCAACTACTGCTGTTTAAACCAGTCAACATAAATGTGGTAAAATTTAGCCTGGAATTCTTCACACATTAGTAAGCTAATAGTAGTTTGTTCGTATTACTTGTGACTAGGGCTGCAGACCCAGGCAGAGATACTTTAGCTCTTGAAACTTCTCTTTAATAGCACGTGCCAAGGATAAACTGTCCTCTGCCTCTGTTCTCCCTCTACATTTAAGAAAGTGACACCACTTATCTTCTCTCTAAAAGCAGCTTGAAGATGATTTAATATCAAATGCTTTAGAAAATAAACGCTTTAGAAAAATAAAGCACTGAATTTGTGTCATTTTCCTAGAAGAGCAAGGATACACCTCACCAGCTTCAGCAAACTAGAGACTGTTCAAACAAATGGAAGTAACTTCAAAAATAATTTGTTACTTTCTAATAAGATTTGACAGCATTTCCCAAAGTTGAAGAGTTTCCTGCTTTAGAGCTTGCAAACCTCATCCTGAAACAGTTCCAGCTTGGAAAGAAAGATTGAGTCCATTTCAGAAGGACTCTGAATCACAGTGCTCTTTCGTTCTTCACAGACCCATGCAGTTTGATGCTGTGTTACATTGTGTACAATGTGGTTAACAGCCATGGAGTTCATACAGTGAAGGAATCAAATAATTTTGGCAGCTGAAGAGGGATATTTCCCTGTCAGATCTTCACAGCACTGTCTGGGAACTGGAGAGGGCAAATCAGCTCTATTGCTTGAATGCCCTTTTTTTCACAGAGATTGTCAACTGCTGCAGTAAAGTGAAGGTCCATCATGTTTGCACAGCCCAGGGTAACCCTATGTATTTGCTGCTGTCACTCCCCCTGAGGATCACCCAGCCCCTTCTGTGGCAGGAGAGAAGTGAAACAAGGAATATTTTAAATTCTAAATAAAAAATCAGCTCTTTACTAACTATCTTATCCAGTATCTTTACTAATTTATCCAGTTGAAAAATTCGGACTGTATTTCACACTTCACATGAGTCACATGAGTGGAAGTCCACTTGGGCTCAGTGGTGTTACTGTCCTATCTATGCAGTGTTTGAGACTGGCATTGGGTGTGGTGACTTCTGACCATGAGGTTAAAGCTTCAATATCCCATTTTTACAGAACAAAGCAGTCAGTTGAGCTTCAGCCTGACTCTGAAACCATCCCACAAAGAGTTCATGCTATCTGCTCTGTTGTCGGAGACTGTGTCCCTGCCTCAGTGAAGCTGAGTGATGGAACCATACTGTGTATTGTACAATATATAGTAGGCTTATCACAAAAGCTTTTCAAACCTGTTTCATGGGTGTTTCATGAACCAGTCTGTTAAGAGAGGCTACCACATCAATTTCCCTTGAAACAATAGATAAATATGGGCCTGAGCTCCAGAGGTGTGCTCCTGGGAAACTCCATTAGTAACATTTTCATATACCCTGGAGATACGCAGAAGAAAAATGCTATGAATGAAATTATCTCCAACCCATCAAGACTATTCACCGTGAAAGCAAAAATGCTGTGTAAAACACATTGTAATTTGGGAGGGTAAAAAACCAAAGATATACTTATCTCCCTCTGACAGGGGAACAAAATATATTTGGAAAGGAAGATCAACCCTTCCATGCCTGTTATCTTAATCTTTCTCTGCTACTTTTCCTTTATATTTCTCAGTCCCTCCCTTAACTAGCAAGTCTTCTTACTCTCACTTGTACTAGAAATTCTATGCTTCAGTGTCATGTTCAAAGATAAGGGGTGTCTTCAACCCTTAGCATCAAATCTCTTCTTGAAGCTAACTCCTGCCACTAAAGAACATTGCTTAGACTAAAATTTTCAGAAAATTAACTAACATTTTTCAGCTGCACCATTTGTTTGCCCACCTGTCTTAACAGCAAAATAAATGTTTTAGCTTAAACCAGCACATTTTAGCTTAGAATCTAGCTGTACTAAGAACACCTGCTCAGCCAGTTACAGTGGCTCAGCTGCCTTGACAAACTAGCACATTAAATTGCAGCTGATTGCATCTCCATCCTATAACTGAAAACTAAATTCCTAAAAATGAGTAAGTCTGGCAAGATTTCCACTTCTTCTCTGATCACATAGGAATAACAATTTAGTACCAGTGCTTTACTTACAGAAACATGTGCAGACTGAGTGCAAGTCTGTATTTGTGACTCATATATATATAACCAGTACAATTTCAAATTTATATCAAGTCTTTGTTCATTCATAAGAATGTGTTTGACAATTATTTGCTCTCAAATTCTGTAACAGCCTTACGGCAGAACTATGGTACTTTGTGTGGTTGAGCATGGAATGAAATGGGCTGCCCAAACTATCCAAAAGTCATTCCTGTAGCGTTTTATTTTTACTTTGATAATTTCATTAAGCCATATTGGGTACACAATATGGTGGAAATTTTGCCTTGGATTTACAAAAGAGACATCATTCAATCTCAAGCAGTAGGTCTGTATACATGTGAATCTGAAAATATTGATGCAACATAAAATTTCTCCCCAACACAGCTAGAAGAATATTTCACACAAGTTTTAAAAGCAGATAGTATGCTAGATCACCCTGCGGTGTGTGGAGAGATATAAGGTAGCTTTCAAGAAAGCTAACTCAGGTACCAGGAGCTTTATACCCATGTGTGTTGGCTTTGTGCCTGAGTGATATTGGTAGCAGGGGAGGGGAATACTGGTTTTGTTCCTGTAAGAAGCTTCAAGAAACTCTCCTGGCTCCAAGTCAGACCTGCCTCTGGCTGAGGCTGAACTGATCAGTACTTCTACGATAACATATTTAAGAAGGCAAAACCTATTGTACAACTTCGTTTTGGGGGGCTCTGTTTCGAGAGGAGTGGGACAGGAGAGAGTTAACCATGTGGACATCGAGGTCAGTGAGGAAGGAGGGGGTGAGGCATGCCTGCACAGCCAACCACCTTCAGCCTGTGGTGAGATGGCAGGCTGAGCCCCTGCAGCCCTTAGAGATCAACAGTGAAGAAGAATCTCATCTCCAGCCCGTGAAGGATGCCACACTGGAGCAGCGAATTGATCCTGAAAGAAGCTGTGACTTTGAGGGAGGACCATGCTCGAGAAATCTGTTGGTGGGAGGATTGTAGCCCACTGAAGAGACCCACACTAGCTGGAGAAGTTCATGGAAGTCTGTCTCCAGTGGGAGAGATGTCACACTGCAGCAGGGGAGGACTGTGTGAAGTTTAAATCCTGAGAAGGAGGGAGTGGCAGAAACAATAAAGGATGGACTGAGACTGACCAAGAGCCCCATTCCCTGCCCTGCTGCACCACTGGGCAGAGGAGGTAGCAGATCTGGGCTCAGGAAGAAGGGAGGGATGGGGGGAAGGGTTGTATTTAAGATGCAGTTATATTTATTATTGTCCTACTCTGATTCAGTTGGAGAATCGGTGGTGGTTTTGGTTAAACTAAATTTAGTTTTCCCCAAGCTGAGTCTGTCTTTTCCTGGTGGCCATAATTGGTGAGAGATCCCTCACTGTCTTTTGTCTTGAGTCTCAAGCCTCTTCTCATATTTTCTCTTCCCTATCCCACTGGAGGGGGTTTGGAATGAGCAAGCAGCTGCATGGTGCTTTACTGCTGGACAGGTAGGCTCAAACCATGACACCATGGCTTTATGCTGACTAACTTATCCAGTTCTGTGTTTGGTGCTAGATCAGGTAACACAGAAAGTTGCACAGAGAGCTGCTGGTGACTGATTAAGAGTAGATTTGCTTGAATGATGAGATTTTTGCATGTTTTTTCACAGATCCCATTTTATGGTTTAACTGAAAATTTTAATTAATAATTATAACCAGGCTTATATGTTTGCACCATCACTTTTCTATGCACTTCAGTTGACATGAGAAATAGACCCAATAAATGGGGTATTCTGAAAACAATTGGAAGTGGCAAAGGACATAAATTTTAGCTCTACTGTTCAAAACACTAGTCATTCTGTTATACCATTATTTTTAATTATATCAATTTACTGAAAATAAAATTGCACTTTTTCCAGGCAAATACCAATAGTGTTTGATGTATCATAACTTCCACAAGGTTATATGCAAGATCAAAATTTAGAACAGATGAAAGGGACAAGTTCCTTTTGACTGGTACTTTCAATGTAATGCATCTTGGATTTGACCTCATTCTGTCGTTCCAAAGAACATAAATACTACCGAAGAAAACAGACTAGTGATATTCTTCAAAATTGTATAAATATATTCCATATTACCTTATGTATATGCGACTCTTGATCTTCCTCTACTGCAGCACTGATGTTATTGCTACCATATGGTTGGCCATGTGCCTTCATTTACCCTGGTTCAGTGGTCCAAAAGACAAGGGAAAAAAAGATTGGAATCACATTCAGTGCTTATAACTGATGAAATAAGGATATGTAAGAGAAAAAAGCAGTATGCCAAAGGAGAAAAACTTGCTCCAATGAACATAAGAACATGCCACAAACTAAGGAATTTCACTTTTAAAAGCAATTTTAATTTGTGAGCAAAACCAACTGGCTGTAAGGACAATGCTTTCCTCTTAGTCCTCATGTTCAAGGTTTTTGTCTTTGCTTTGCAAGACCCATTTGATGAAGGAATCACTTAAAGTGATGAAATATACAATATCTCAATGCCCATCAAAGTAACATATAACAAGGTTTGCATGCATTATATTATTATTTGGTCTATGGATTAATCCTGGCAGTTGTTTTCTAGCAAATATCAACCCTTGGTGGTTCATGTTGAATCATTTATCTTGGAGTATGGGTTTCATTGTCATTCAACTAAACAATAATGTTTTGTTTACTTAAGTGGATTCAGTCAGCCTAAGTTAACCAGGATATCTACAGAATGAATTTTAGAATACTATCTCTGTGAAACAATTCTGCCAACCCCAAAATGCACGTCTGTATTCCTTTAAGACTTTGGCATGAAATAGGCTCCGTTTACCACATCTAAACATTATGTTGAAACCATATCCACTTCCTCTCTTCATCTCCCTCCAGTTAGCCCTCAAGCCAACCAAATTTCCTCATCTGAAGTTAACAGAAGATTCTAATAAAAACTATGAATGTGCCTATGCTATACTAGTGTGTAGCCAGAGGACGTTCGCTGTAACAACCTTTATTGCCTCAGTTTAAGAGTCTGAATCTCTATTACATGGTTATTACCAATGTATTAGTTTGGCACTAGGACTTACTGCCATGTATCCCTGAAGACTATCCCATGCAGAACAGAGCCTCTCTAAGCATTGACTTCTAAGATATATATATAGGGCAATAATTCATTTCACAGAATAAATGTTCAAGGAGCTGCTTTTTTTTGGGGGGTGAGTGATGAACTTGGGTGATATATACATAGAAGACTGCATAGATACAATTTATGATGTGATTACTATATGAAAAACAAATGGATATGAGTCACTCAGAAATAAAACAGCTAGCACAGGGAATGGGCTTGGATAATTTTGAAAAGGTCCATGGTCAGCTTGAGGTCCAGATACTCTGAGAGAGAGAGTCCCTAAGAAGTAATGAAACATCCTGATGACAAAATATGATGGCATTCTGGTGTTTAAACATTTGGAAAACCTAGTACCTTATTCTTTTCTAATATCATTGTGGTCAGTGAATGGAAATTGCTTTTTCTAACTATCAGCTCCTCTCTACAGCTTCCTGAGGAGGGGAAGTAGAGAAGGAGGTGCTGATCTCTTCTCCCTGGTATCCAGTGTTAGGACACATGGAAATGGTTCAAAAGTGCACCAGGAAAAGTTACACTAGACATTAGCAAGCATTTCATTACCGAGGGTGGTTAAACACTGCAATAGGCTTCCTAGAGGTGGACAATGCCCCAAAGCCTGTCAATGTTCAAGTGCTTGTGAGAGGCATGTGAAGAGTATACTTAATAACATGTTTTAACTTGGTCAGTCTTGAATTGGTCAGACAGCAGGACAGGTTGCCACTGGTCCCTTCCAGCTGAAATAGCTTATTCTGTTCTATTCTACCTACCTACCCCTGCATAGCCCCAAGCCATACCAAGACCACTCTGGCCTTGGAAAAAAAAATCTCAGTTACACACATTAGTACTTATGAGATTTTATTACAGTGATCATTTATTAGAATGAGGACAAAGGGATATATCATGGTGGAAACTCTCTGCAAGGCTTCCCTCTGTTTGCTGAAAAACATCTGAAGAACTAGATATGAACATTCTTGCACAGGAATGTGCCAGGATAGCAGGGAACTCCTGAAAGGGACTGTACAAGCTAGAAATGAACCCAGTGGCACTGAAGCAAGTTTGAAGAATGAAAGATACTTAATGACTACTGTAGGCCTGGACTTCCTCAATGAATATACTACTATTTACAGTTATCTGTGTTATTTTCTGAATGTCATTTGTCCAGGGGACCTGTGTGTCTTCCATGCATGCCACATGGAGCAGGCATAACAAAAGTAAAGGTTGTTGTAATATTTAGGTAGCTGACCACTGTTGGTGAATTTGAGTTGGCCAACATTTCCTCTCTTTGATTTCTGTATGTCTTACCAATTTTTTTTAACCTTTTAGCATCCAAGGGATTTATACCATCTAATACTTTCATGCAATGCTTCTTGCATATTTATATATAATTATCTGTTATTACTTTGCAAATAGACAGCACTGTGGAGAACAATACATCTTTTTTAAGATAACAAGAAATAAGAAATTAAGTAGTGTTAAAGGTGGAACATTTGGGTATGACAATTTGGGGGTGCTAAGCAGGTAATGGCTAGGGACACAGAAGAGAAGTACTTGAGTGTTACACCGTGAAGATAAAAGAACATGGTAGGACTGCTGGTCTTTGGGTGATGAAGAGATCAGTTTTGGTTTTTGAACCTGGGCCAAACATGCTACGGCCCCATACATTGTAATGTAAATACCAAGAAGCAGCAAAACACAACTCATTAAACTGAGTCATCATAAAGGAAGGAAAACAAACAAAGAAGGGAACAGTCCAGGAGTCCTGTAGTCCTGTTATTGTGCTTTACTTGCCAGTGAAAAGTAGCAAGGTCAGTTTCTGTGTGTTCCTACTGAAAATGTAACTTCAGCTTGTGCTCCCACCCAGCAACACAGAAAGCTATATGATACTATCAGGATGCACAAGGATAAGCAGTATTTCCTTGCAGGCAGACACTGTGTCCCAAGGCTGAAAACAAGCACAGTCTGATGGGAAAAGCAGAAACTTAAAACAACTTTGAATCCAGGATGGATAATCAGCAACAGAGAATGCTACTAAGTCTTATGCCATCCTTTACCACAACAAAAGTTTTTCCCAAGTCTTCTAATCGCACTGCATGCTGCTTTTTTTCATCTTTCGCACCTAGATACTTCCAGAAGGGAGTAAAAGAAATCACCAGATAAAAAGTATAAACCACATTGGATGCAGGGTACTAAATTCCCCCTTCTACCCATATTCTCACCTCAGAAGTGTGCTGCGTGTATTTTCACTTCTCCTCTTCCTAGATCTAAATCTGATATTCCTGTCTGCACATGTCCTGCCTGCACTAAGAGAGGAATTGCCTCCAAATATTAATTACAGTCTGGAAAATGAAGACACTTGAAAAATGAGAGCTCTGGTTTTGAAACCTTTATTCTGAGAGGTCAAGAATCTCATTTGACTTCCTATGTGTAACTCCAGGGCAGAAAGCGACTGCTTCTTTCTCGATTTGGTTGGGTCAGAATTTCTTTTAGGAACACCTGAGGTGAGCTGTCATGCTGTGAACTTCAAGAACAGGCAGTTTACATGAAAAAATGTAAAGTGAATTTGTTTACCTTTTACACAGAATTGGTACTTGCAATCTGTTTCCTAATGCTTCCACTGGGTCACTGGCAAAAGCCACAAACACTTCCTTTGTTTCCCTTGGAAAGCAACTGCATAATAAAACAAGTCTTATTAATGGGCAGTCTTTATATATATATTCAGGGCAGAGTTACTTTAATTTCACTTTTGAATGATGTTTCCAATAACATTTACAGCAAGCATCTCATTAAATATATTTTTACTCCTATCATTATTATTTCTGTTTCAGAGGTGGGTGAAACGTTAGTCATTCAGGTCTTGGACAAATTTGTTTCCTACAAAAAAACTAGAATGGCTTCACTGGGAACTGAGGTAGAAATTCAGTTTCTTTAACTGTCTGTACTGCTGGGTGGATACTGATTTCAAATCCCTGCTTCCTAGATGTACTTCACACCCACATTAGAACCTCACTCACGCAAATGTGCAGTGAGCATTTCCCCTGCCGAGAACACTGCATGACCATGGAGGAATGGGAGGAATTAGTCCTCTTTCACACTTGATTTGGTAATCTGCTACCAAGAGGCAATGTTCGTCACTGGAAAAAAATGTCTTATAGTAACAAATCACTCATATTCCTGGGAAAATAGTGGGAAAACCTGCCATCAAACAAGAAAATATATCACATACTCTCATGTGAGTACTCACCCTTTAATTTTGCAATATTGCATAAGCATGGCAAAGAAGTAGTCACTGTGTAATCTATTCACATATAAAGTCATGTTTTGAAATCCACTCAAGATACTTTCTATTTGTTGGATTTCATCCTACAGATTTACTGTATTTTTACTAGGAAAACATGCTGAATCTTATATGAAAGAAATGTTAATGTTCTGTTCTTGTTCCCTGCCAAAATCTTTATACATCTCCAGATAATATAAGTAGGTGCATGTTGAGTTCTCTATTAAATATTTTTTGATCTTTGGGGAAAAGAATTTAACACAATACATTATTTATCAGTCTTGCAACAAAAAAATCTGAAACTAAATAGAGCCTGAGATATCCTGAACCACAGAAAGTTTATCATGTCTAGTGAAAGGTCTAGGGAAGTCAGACAGGCATTGTCTACCACGCATGTGAATAATTCATATGAAGTTTTTCAGACATGAAAAATAGTAGCATGTGGAATCAACCCTCACTACAAGCCAGCAACCGTATTTCAATCTATATTATCCCAAGCAGAATACTAATATGTTCAGGAACAAAATCAACTTTACCAGTTTCCATTATGACATTGAAGGGATTATTGAGATTTAAACACCTTTCATAGAATGTCATAGAATCATAGAATGGTTTGTGTTGGAATTGATTTTATATATCATCTAGTTCAAACCCTCTTACCATGGGCAAGGACACCTTCCACTAGACCAGGTTGATCCTACCTCCATGCAGCCTGGTCTTGAAAATTTCCAGGGATGAGGCAACCTCTTCCAGTACCTCACCACCTTCAGAGTGAAGAACTTCTTCCTTATAGCTAATCTAACTCTACCCTCTTTCAGTTTAAAGCCATTATCCCTTGTCCTATCACTACATGTCCTTGTAAAAAAGCTCTCCTCCAGCTTTCTTGTAGGCCCCCTTAAGGTACCGGAAGGCTTCAGTAAGGTCTTTCCGGAACCTTCTCTTCTCCAGACTGAAAAAGACCAACTCTCTCAGTCTTTCTTCATAGGAGAGGTGTTCCAGTCCTCCAGGCATTTTTATGGCCCTACTCTGAACTCACACCAACAAGTCCATGGCCTTCTTATGTCATGCGCCCCAGACCTGAACACAGTACTGCAGGTGAGGTCTCACAAGAATGACATAGAGGGGAAGAATCACCTCCTTCAACCTCTTGGTGCCTTGGAGGACTACAGGTTCTAAAATAATAATGCACAAAAGTGAAAAAAAAACCCAAACTCCTGATGATTTAAATGCTTAAGTTTTATTAACTTCACTGGTTGATGAATCAAGACCTAGTTCTTCACTGGCATTTGAGATGGACTCACCAACTCGGAGTGAGATAAATGGGGCAGTCAAAACCTTTCAGGAATATCTATACTTAGCTGATAATTACTTTGACAGCTAACATCTGGCCTGTAATATAAGAAGACAGCTTAGTAAGCTGGACTGTGCCAAAAGAGGTTATGAGTACAAATGATGCTTTGTGAGTATTGGGAAAAGACTGAGTCCATGTTTTATTCAACCATAGGATGTAATTGTGTGTAGAGTGTATGTTAGAGCATTTCAGACAGGTAGGTTGCTGCCTTCTATTTCCCAGAGGAACATGAGGCTATCAATAATTCTAAAACCTGGCAGAAACAGAGGAAACATCAGTAAACATATAGTCCTATTCTGCATTCAATGTAGACTGTAATATACTTACAAGGATGTTGGCTGAAAAAGAGCTTTATTCATCAGATTTCATAGACAAAAATCAAAGTAAGCTGATAAAATTGTAACACTTGAACACTTATATCCACCTCTGTCTCGCAATTGCAGTTGTAAACCAGGCTAGCAGTCTTCTGGGAAGAGCTATTCCATTACAGAAAAAGTAAATTCATGATACATTTTATGTGAAAAATATTTTAACTTGTTTGTTTGTTTGATTTTGTTTTGTTGTTTGTTTGTTTTAAGAAACCATATAAATAGATGAAATCCACCTCTGAGGATAACAGTGATGAGCAAATTAATCTTGCTGGGTGTGTAGACTTTGGATAATGAGGGCTTCTTTGTTTAGAAGAATATTCACAACGGTTTAGGTTCTTATTAAATTTGGCTCTGTTATTGGTTTAGATTATTTACACTAATTCTTTATTCCTGTGGGGCAAATTGAAGGCAGAAATTTCAACAGTCCTTGCTGGTTAATATAACTCATATTTCATTCAAATGCCTTTAGTGGATTTATTGTGTCAGAGAAATAGATGCACAATATAACTTTATACTCAAGTATAGACTTTTCTGCCAGTCAAACTGCATGATTTCTACTTCCAGGCACCAAGATAAAAGAAATTAGCTCTGTCTTCGCAACTGAAGGTGAACAGGGGTTGTTCAGTAGGGTTGTTAGAAAGACCAATGCCTATATTTTCCATTAACTGCTTCTTAGTAGAAAATTGAACTAACAACCACAGGTAGTATCCATTTAACATGACTAGCAAAATTTGACTGGTTTTTACAACATTTATGCATTCTTATATATATATTTTGGTACTTTGTTATTTTTTACCTGTAGTTTTATTTTTAAAATATTTATCTTCTTGTTGCATGCAGAAATGCTGCACTCAGCTGACTCTTGGAAACGTGCTGATAAGTCCATTTGTAAAGAAGAGCTACAAACCCCTTTGGCTGACCATAACTGAGGGCTGTTATTCCAGGGATAAACAATTAAGGAAAACTGATTGACCTGGAGAAGTGGGAGCATATAATGTTTAGGGATGCACTGGACAGCCTCCTGTCCATATTCTTCCCTCATTACTTCATAACCATCATACAACCATAAGTACCAGGTTTTACCCGTTCACAAGATGTCTAGTCACACAATGGGAGAGAACACCATGCAGCAGACATTCTGTCATGTGGAAGCAGGGATTTCACGGCCCTTCAAGAAAGAAGAAAGAGGGAAGTGAGGTACTAGCACAGTTTGTTAGTCTTGCAACTTACTGTCTGAACATGTCTGAGAGGTTCCTGAAAAAGAACAGCAGAAACAACTGAGACACAGGTACACTTCATAATTATGATGAGCTCCTGGGTTACGTGTTCCCCACTGTGCCAAGATAAGTGCTTCAAAAGTTTATGATTGGACTCAAAAGGCAAGATGCCAGTTTTGTCTCCCTGAATACACAGACAAAAGTTAAAGAGGAAACAGAAGCACAGGAGACAGGTGACTTGTGCAACATCACTTGAAAATTGCAAATAAATACCAAGTTTTATTGCAGTGTCTTGGACTGACCTTAGCTGGCTGCCAGGAGCCCCCCCGAAGTAATTCTCTCCCTCTTCCTCTTCAGCAGGACAGGGAGAGAAAATAAGATGTAAAACTTGTGGGTTGAGATAAACACAGTTTAAGGAAGAAAGACTAAGGCTTCATATCACAGCAAGTCAAAGGAAAAAGATTTATTTTCTGCTTCCCATCATCAGGTGATGTCCATCCACTTCCTGGGAAGTAGGGACCCAGGATGTATAGTGGTCACTTTGGAAGGAAACACCTTAGTAGTGAATGCATTCCCCATCTCCTTTCTCTTAGCTTTTATTGCTGAGCACAATATTAAAAGGTATATAATATTCCTTTGGTCAGTTTGGGTCAGCTGTCCTGGCTATGTACCCTCCTGGCCTCTTGACCACTCCCAACTTTTGGGATTGGAGAAGTGGTGGAGAGGGCCTTGATGCTGTGGGAGCACTATTCAGCAGTAGCCAGCAGTAACACTGGTATGTTCTCAACAGTGTTCTGGCTACAGGAACAAAGTACAATGCTAAAAGGGCTGTTACAGGGAAAGTTAACTCCATCCCAGCCAGACCATATACTAAACAAAATGTACACTTCAAGTCATATTGGAGCCAATAAAATGTATTAACAAATAATAAATAATAATAATAAAAAAAAAAACCAGCTAACACAAAAAACTCAGATAAGTGGAGTGATGGAAATATGGGGAAATTGATTTGGTTTACATCATACTATTCAGAGAATTATTTCAACAAGAAAACACAAGCTACAGGTTGCACGTGATTTTTGACAATGATTTTCCACTTGACCTGAGAATTTTACTTTGCAATACCCCGAGACTCCTCTGTTGCTAAGTACATTTGTAGTCATTTGTAGGACACATTTCAAAACTCTGTCTGTAGACTGGGCACAACAGAATGTCACCAAATGTAAAATCAGAGCAGCAGCAAATCTACAAATGACATCATGATCATGAAAGAAGACAAATACTCAGATAAACAAAAGACACTCACTGTAAACATGGGCCCCGTGTAAATAAATTCCTATGTTAATTTTTCAGCTGACCATAGCTGGAGCCTTTGCCATCTTATTTGTGCCTTCTTATCTTGCACACTTTAACAGGATTGAGTGTAGTTTCTTTCACACTCTTAATGTTTTGCATATAAAAAATTCAGCTCTGAGTCATCTCTAACTACTTTGTTTTGCTCTGACTGTGCAAGACCCTCTGGATCCCTACTCTTCTGGGGTCCACGACTCAAGACCAGTCCACTAAGTACCCTGGGGCAATTCATATATAGAAACAAAGACTAAGGGTGCCAGGATACTTTCTTGGGGGTTAATTTCATTTTTTAAGCAGGGATGTTCAAAATACTAAATTCTAGTGGTACTGTTTTGGTCAGTTCTCCTAAAACTACTTTCATGTGAGAGCTGGCAGCATGCAGCAATTACTCTAGCAACTCTATAGTTTTATCTTTTTTCAAGAAACTGGGTAAAAAAGCTTCCCAGACACAAAAGGAGTGTGTCTGTATTGTCATTACCATCTGGTAAATCCTGAACATAGGTGCTGCCTGCTGGGGCCAGGATTATATGTTCATGATTTAGCCCATAGTTCTCTGTTCTTCCACAGCCTGGGGCAGCCAGTGCAGAACCAGACACAGCCCTGTAAGCATAGCCTTGGCCTGGGGCTCCCAGAGCTCCTGTCCCTCTAGCAGCCTCTGGTATAATGATTTAGCTCATTGTGTTTGTATGGGCAACATATAAGCTCATTGTTCTTGTATGTTTGCATAGTCCTTTCCCAAACTCATGAACTTCCTGTAATCAATTAATTCAGTTTTTGTTTCACTTAATTTGTGCTCTTGTTCTGTGACTCTAGGAGGTACAGCATGGAGTTTGGAGCCTCAAAGGAGCTGAAACTAAAAACAACAGTGAGTTACATTTCTTTCTTCCTTCCTAATCCTAGATTGCTCCAGCATGTGTGGAGCCACCTGATACAGCTTAGCCCTGATGGCTGCAGCTTCTGAGGTCTGCTCCAGACTCAACAGGGAGGGAGGAGTTTCCTTCAAACACAGCTTCAGTGGAGCTGAACTGGTAGGATCCTGACATAGACAAAACTATCAGGAGTCCTTTATCATGCATAAAAGAGCAAACTTTACAGCTTTTCACTTTTTAGAACAGTGTGTATATAAAATAAGCAAGGGGGAACACAAGAAATGCATTTCAAGTATTTATTTAGCCAAGAATATAGTGAAGATTATGGTGAGGATGAAAGCAACATCTTAAGCCAAGCTCCATTCTTACGTGGAAAAGTGGGTCTGTCCAGTGGTTAAACTGAGACTAAAACTTCAGCATCTAGGATCAGACAAATACATGCAAACACTGTTGGTGTTGAGGACAGTTTTTTGCTGGTTGTATAACAAGAGCCTTGGAGTCTCTGAAGATGTCAAACATCTTGTCCCTTTGAAAGAGAGGTAAGAGCCAAGAAATCTTTATTTTTGATGTACCTGTGATGCCCCAAATGTATAGCTTCTCAGGCAGAAACAGAGCCAGGAACATGAAATCCCAAAGGCTCATTCATGGGTACTCACAGGACAATGGGGATGGAACCACTGGGATATAAATTTAGCAGAAGCCACTTGGCTGGTTAACAACAAGGATCTGTTAACTGTCCTGGTCCTGCCCAAACAAACCCCCTATGTATGGTGGGAGGAGATAAGTGAACACTGGGAAGTGTCTGGGGAAGGCAGTGTGGATTGTCCTCCCTCGGAAAGGGCAAATCCATTTGTGGGTTTGTTTTTGTTCAAGGACCTGGGTGTACTTTTCAGTGAGATGATATGATGCAAAGCTGAGGGAAATTTGTTAGCATTATTCACACAGGCCACAGAAAAGAAATAAATACACATTCTACAAGGATTGTTAGAGCACCCCAAGGCAACACTTCACCTCTGTGTATGGGTGTCACTCAGAAATATGTACAGGACATGCAGTAGTTGCAGGATACACTAATTACCTTGGCACAAATAAAACTGGCGAGACATTGCCATGAATTTATACCAGAATAAAGAAACTTTTTTCATCTTTACTGCTTTGGAACAGATGGAAGTTATTGACTCACCTAAATTGCTTCTCTACTTGCATGACGTGTTACACGGAAGACTGTACTGTTGTTTTTCTAGGAAAAGAACATGTTGCAATATGCAATAGCAGTCTAAGTGGATCGATGGGTCATTTGCACTTCAGGTGTTAGCAGTTAACTGTTATGCTCTTTATGAAAGTTTCCAAGCAAATGAAAAAGGATAATTAGTTTTCATGAGCTTTTTTATCAGAGTGAGATTTCTTCAAGTCAAATTGAATTTCAAAGCAGGATTTTTACCATAAAGATTTACAGTGGGTCAGTTCAGAATAAGCCTAATTGTTACAAATTAATACAGTATCTGGCAGATGTGGGCCTCGTTTGCAGCCGTGCTATAGAACAACACAACTGTTTCAGTGAGCCATGAGCACAGAGGTGGATTTTTACATTATAGACTACAGCAAACAGTGAGAGAGTGAGATTTGCAGAATGTCTGTATTTACAATCTAGAAATTGAGATGACTGGTATGTAGTTGCTGCTGGTTGTGCATAATCAAGCAAAGAGCAGTGGAGCATATCTAGTTCTAGTGTTTCCTCTTGCTGGAACACTTGAAATGGGAATCAAGGTAATCAGAGATGAAAGGAGCCCCTTCTCTTACCCATCTGCAATTACAGGGTTTGGAGGGAGCAGAAACTGCTTATGCAGGAGAAGGCAAAGGGATAGTTAGAATCTATCAAGTGACAAGGGACATAAAAACAATGTTGGAGGACCAGACTCCAACCAAAGAAGTTTTCAGAGTGCTGAGGAAACCAACTCAGGGAAATACATACCCCTCAGATCTGTGTATTTTTCTTAAACTACTCAGGACAAACATCTATGTGTGGTTCATGCTCCAAATATGTACTGTAATCAGGAATGTTGACACTTTATTGTTGAGTTTCAAAGGTAGTAATTTAAATTACAGGCAAATCTAGGGAATAGAATAGGTTTCTGGGCCAAGGATGACAAGACCACACTTATATTCAAGAAGGCAAAACCTGCCTTGGGAGGTAAACAGAACTACTCTTGTGATACCCAGGAGCAACTTGGACATATATATATAGACTGAGAACCAACACAACAGATTGGTGAAGGCACCATCAGAAAGACCTTAACAGACCTTAATTATGTCTTTCTGTATCCATTTAACAATCTGGAGGCTTCTACTCCTCCACCTATAGCCTTGTGACTAACTGTGTTAAATGCTGCTGCTAAATGTGGCAGTAGCTGTAGCAGTGCAGGTTGCCTGCTGGCCACCATCACTGGGGAAGTCAACCATGAGTGCTGCTGTGGTCACCTCCATGTCATGTTTGGGTCTGAAGTTTGCTCCTGTGTTCTATGCTCTGCCTTAGTTTTAGAGCATTTTCTTAAGAGGAAACTTTACTCTTGCTGCTTTTCTCCAGATTACTAGAAATCACTGTGCTCCGGATTCAAGTTTTTAGACTCTGTATTTTTCAGTTTCTCTGTCCTGATTCATTTACCTTCTTATCCTCCCTTATTCAGTGCTACCAAGTACCTTTGCTTCTTGTTGGATAAGTAAGGGGAACCAGATGCCAAATAAACCTCCTGGGAAGCTCAGCTGCCTCTCTCTAACCCCGAACAAGTCACTTGACACAAGCATCCCTTTTCAGAAGAGAACTGAGGTTTTATTACATTTTGGAAACTAATAGCAAAGTCTGTTGAGCTGCAGTTTTACCCTGGGCCACATCCAAACATTACATGGCTGAGTGATCAAAACAAAAGCAAAATAAATTAATAACAAGAATTATCTCTACCCTATTGAGAATTTATATTAAACACTAGAAGTCCTTTCCATCACTGATGCTTCAGGCATGCCTGCAACAATAGAGTTGGAAACGCTTTCTGATCTAAACCCAAAGGCATAGTTGTCCTGTCAAAGTCAAACAGTAGGGCACTTTCTGTTTGCTTTTAGTTAAAAAAAATAATATTGTCTGTATGTATTCTGGTTAGCAATATGATATACTTTTTCTTAAGTGTGTTGTTCCATACTTATACACAAAGAGATATTTTAGAATACCCTCATTTACCTGAAAGAGAAAAGCAGGCTCATTTCCTTCTCTGCTAAAGGGGATTGATGAGTGTTTATGCTGAAAACACAAATAAATCTTCAGTTCTTTCTTTCCAGTTCCTTATGTTCTGTTTCCCTGAGATTCTGATTTTACAGTACAAGAGGAGCGCATGGGATCCTTAAACAACTCTAAACACTTTTACAATTTGAAGCTGGAGGTAATATATTTTTGGCTCCTTCCCCTAGTCAATTTCTTTCAAACATAATGAAAAGGTTGCAAGTCATTCCTTCCTTTAGCAACACCGTTTACAGGGTGTGCTGTTCGTTCACAGTAGAAAAGTATTTCCCTTTTGTCCTCCCACAACTGTAAACTTGAGAGACCATCGAACAGGCTGCAGAAAGAGTTGTTTAATCCACTCCAATTTACAACACAGCTAGGTTACCACAGCTTGAGAAGCTGTTTTATGTTTCCATGCCAAAGTCTCCTGAATGTGTTCCTACCAAATCCTACCAAAAGTCAGGTGAAGCATTTAAAACTTTTCCACAGGGATAACTTCACTGATGTCAAATGGGAAAATGCCATAATCAAACAGATGATGCTCAGTGATCTATAAGCAGTGTGAAATAAACCATCCCTTGGTTGGGAGGTTTGAACAAAAAACATTCCCTTGGATAGAATGGGGCGCTCTGCAACCTCCGGTTTACTTTTGTTATTCTAAGACAAGATCAGACATTAGTTTGGACCAGACCTTCTGCAAATGGTTGGTCAGTGCAAGTGAGGATTGTTCATGTCTTGGTGTCAGCTGAACATCTCAGCCTGTCTTCATGCTCCACCTCCTAGGAAATGTATAGAATTATATAGGATTTCTAGTATTTAGGAGTTGCATAGGATTTTAGAAGCAGAGGAATCATTACAGCTAGCCCTGTCACATTTGCATGTCCACCGAGGATAAAATCATGCAAATGCCAACCATGCAGCAGATAGAAATAGACTGAGTTTCACTCCTGATGTGATTTTGGTTACTTTGGTATCTTCTCTTGCAAAAAAAAAAAAAAAAAAAAAAAAAAAAACGGGGGGAGAGGCAGCTGTTGCCAGATGCAAGGTACATTCAATCTCATGACCTGAGCTCAGAAATCTGAACCACCACACCGTTCCCCTGGTGATACAGACACCAAGCATCACCTGGTCTCTCAAAGTCACTTTTACATAAAGACTATGTTTGAAAGTGGGCAGGCTGGCACTGCGTATACCTTGAGGGGTTGTGCTTCATGGCTGCTTTTGTACCACAATATTTAGTCACGCAGCATGTTTTTGTTGATAGTTGCGAAGTTTACAACTGCACCATATGGAGCAGATTTTGTTTTACTTCAGTTTATCATCAGAAATCAGCTTCTCGGCACAGAGCCCAGCTGATTTCATATTCTGTTGGTTTAAGGGAAGTAATGTAGGATTCACTGTCTGTATATCCAAGATCTTTAATCGACATAAACAAACAGAAAAACATTGTCTAGCATGAGTGGATGTTTACTCAACCCAGCAGAATGGCAAAGTATATCACTATAAAAAACACACTATAAAAATAAACGGAGTGTGTGATTGTTCTGAGGAATCTTGCAGCACTTACACAATGCAAGATAGAGTTATCTTTATTTAACCAGCACTCAAAACATGAATGCAAGATTGACTGAAAAATATCAGATAAATTGTTATGGTGTCAGTGTAAATGTAAAACCCAACAAAGTCAACAGTGAGTTCATAGCTTCTAAAGGGGCTTTTTCCTTCCAGAGGCAAAATGAATTTGTTTTTACCTCAGAGGGCTAAACTTTTACCTGCAAATGACCTTAATACTCCATAAGCATTAACTAGACATAACAGCCTGTGGCCAGCTTCACTCAATATTCCAGGTTCCATCATGGTCAAGGGTAGGTATTTTGGATGAAGATGCCCAACATAGGAAGGTTTTTGTTTCATTCTCCAGGACTCTGTCATAGAAGAAGACATTTTTCCTTTGCTCAGTGATTGAACAGTCCATAACAAGGAAAGCTTTAGCAGCTTTAAAACAGTAGCACATGTCAAATATTTTATTCTTGATTATATCTGATAATCATGAATAAAAAATAATAATAATAAAGAAGAATAAAAAAGATATATATCTTATATAATTTTCTAGTATTTCAAAAGTGAATTGGGCCTTCCTGACAGAGTTCAGGGCAAAAATTACTTAGTAAAATGTGGTGTTACAGTACTGGTTTGGATGGCACCCTGCTGAAAGCAGGCATCTAGTCTTTCTAGCAAGGACCAGAAGTAGAAGTAGAGGTAGCAAGTGTCTTACAACTTACATTGAGGAATTCTATTCAATATTCTGGGATGAACATTACCTTAACTTCTCTGCTAAAGAAACTCAATTAAAAATAAACATTATCATAAAGAACCCAAATTCAACTAATGCAATCAACAGTATTTGATTGTGTGCATCTATACATCTAACACTTGGCTACTATTGAGCTGTCATGAGGAAGAAGTGACATTTTTTCCCTCTGTGATTTTTAGAGGGGATGAATGGTTTAAGAAGTGAAACAGAAGCCATGATAACCGTACAAGAATAACACTGTTGTAATGATCCAGTATTTTAATGGTCAGTTGTTATTCACAGATTTTTCATTTCAAGAGAAAGAATTCTGCAGAATCTTCATTTAACAAGAAATATAGATAAGGACCTCCGCCATCCTGTTTTCAAGTGTAAGCAGCTGTACACTGTTCTCCTAAACACAAAATGAACAGCTCTGAAGAAAAATTAACACAATCTGTTTTTCTGGTACAAAGAACATATTATTTTCTGAGAAAACAGCTGTTTCAGGAGAGGAGATGATCCACATTCAGTATGACAGGACCTGACAAGCTTATATTTCTATCAAACACTGTAAAGCTGTTAGTGTCTCCTCAGTCCACCAACAATTTCTGGAAAACACCCAGTGATCCAACATCCAAATTAGACATCAAGTCAGGAAAATAAATGATGTATATGAGCTTCACAATAGTTTCAGTAAAATACATTTCCTCCCTTGTACAAAGCTTTATTTACAAAAGGATACATCTGTGGTCAAAACTTTTAGTGCTACGTAAAGGATCATATTTCATAGTAACAAACACCAATGCAGTGAAAATACACACTTATTGCAGGCTAAATGCAGTTTTGTTTTTGCTATCCAATCCCCTTTTGGTTTTGCTTGCTTTTTTTGTGTGTGTGTTTTGTTTGGGTTTTTTTGGTTGGTTGGGGTTTTTTGTTGTTGTTGTTTGGTTTTTGTTTGGGGTTTTTTTTTAATAAAAATCACAGTGCTATGACATCACACATGTTACTTCATGGTACCTAGAGTGAAATCCCATTCTTTAAGGTAGAATATATCCCATACTAGAGATATGAAATAGAGCAATGATGTTAGCAATGGGCCAACATCAATGGCCCAAACTGGGGCAGCCATACATATCTTACAGGGCACCTTCAGAGCTCCCTCTGAAATGTAAACTGGTTAAAACTTTAACTTAAACCTCTGAACTGTCAGACTGACCATTAAGAAGAGGGTTGGTATTATTTGAAATATTTTTGAAATCTGACTATTTGATCAGCACAGATTTAAATTCAATGTTTCTTGTTAAAAACTCTAAAAGAACTCTATTTTGTCCTACTTTATTTGGCCTACAATGGAATTAATATTTTCATCACATTTTGGATATGTCTTTTTATTTTTTAGAGCTTTAAAAAGTAAAAATAATTTTCAAAATAGAAAATAAAAAGGGTTTGTCTGGAAAATTTCACTGAATCTTTTACTCAGAATTTGCTTTCCTTGACTGTTTCCTCTTTGACAAAGGTATCTATTGGGTTCAACAGGAACCCAATACAAACATGCACTATTTACCCATTAAAACATTAACATTATTCAATCATATCCAACCTATAGTTCTACTTGGCCCAAGTAGCGTCAAGCAAGAAAACCTCTGGTAATTCTCTAAATGGCTTGAGAAGTGGCCTTAGGAGTTCACTGAGTCATGGAGTGTTAAAGGAAAGTTAGCACCTGTACCTATCAATGCACTGTGTAAGTCACCTTAGCATCTCAAACAAATTAAATCTCTGTGTATTTTAGCAATTAAAATAGCATTTTTATAAAGGGTACACTGGGTGAGTTTAAACCAGTAAACAGTAATTCATCATATACAAGAAACAAATCAAACAATTAAATACCTAAACCAAATCACTAAGGCTCAGAGGCAATTTTATATATACATGGCTAGTGAATACAAAAGTAATCAGAGAGTGCTTTCTCTAAACTAACATGGAATGTTTCCTAAAAATAAACTATATAAAAGGACTGTGCAAAACCAAGAATATGACAAAAAAACCAAATTAAAAATCTTTACAAAACCAACAGGATTACAAAATGCCCTTGAAAACATTACAGAGGTGAAGACCAGCCTTTCTTTTCTCTACCACTGTCTTGTCTAGAAAAATATCTATGGCTCAGCTAGCTATTTTTCTCTACATAAAACCAAACCAAACCAAAACAAAAACAACAAAAAACCCCAACCAAACAAAACCAACCAAACAAACAAAAAAACCCAACATATTTTTGTTATTAACACAAGGAAAACCTTATTTTTAAGTCTATCATTTCCCTGCCAGTTGTGGTTTTCCACCCTCTCACAACCTCAGCCAATTTGTGCATATTCCCAATTCATCACTAGGAAGGGGAGAAGCTGATTACAAAAAATATTTTCAAGACACAAACACCCCCAAAACTTGTGCACAGCTTCTTTAAAGATGCCAAGAACAAGAACATGGCCACTTCTAGACACATTTTCTTCTCACAAGCTAAACAGATTTGTGCTCCTGCTCAGTTGTCACAGTAATGTGGGGGCTGCTGTAGACGTGTCTGCTCCGCTTATCATGAAAATATTCTGCAATGTAATAAAGTTTTCAAAAAAACACAAAACCTTTTTTAATCCTTAAAAAATTTTCAAGTTAGAAATTTTGATGTTAAGATTTCAGTATTGTGCTGAGCTGCACCATATAATAATAATAAAAACCACCATGTGTTCTTTTCAAACTGCAGGACTACTAGCTCTGTGTGTGTTAGCATTGTTTTTTGTTTGTCCAATGAAAGAGGGAGTGAAAATTGTGAGAAACAATTTTCAGGCATTACCAGCTTTGGTCTCAGCATGTAACCTTAACAAAGCGGGAGAGCAGCTAGCTATTTAGCATACTTAAGCCATCATGGGTTGCTCTAAAATGCTTAAACTCTTACGGAGCAGGCAGAGCTGCACCTGGTTGACAGCCATATATTGGTCTGTATGAAATTGATGGCACGTGGTAAATTATAGGCTTCTATAGGGCACACGTGTTAAATGTTAGTCCTGAGAGGCTTGTTAAGAGTGTTACAGCCCTAAAGAGTCCCTTAAAATAATAGGCTTTTATATTCATTGATTTTTGCAAGTACCACAGATTGCATCTTGTCCCATCCTGTCCTGGGGATATAAACATTAGAAGCAAGGAATGAAGATGAGAAAAATTTATTTTAAGCCAGTTAGACTTAAAACCATTAACAATGTCTATCATAATTATGAACAGAGATTTTTGCAAAATTAAGGGATATAGCTGCATTCTATAATAGTAAATTCCTTTTGCCTCTGAAAATCCAGATGTATTTAATTTTATTTTATTATAATAGACATGAAATACATATCTAATGGAGTTGATCTAACTGAAGAATGGCAAGATCCATCTTTTCATTGCTATCTTTGTATATCTATAGAGTGAAAACTGGTGCCAAGTTACAGACAAACAGGGTTCCCACAGGCTGCTCTGTGTTGATAGTCTTGAACTTTAAAGTTTGGAGGCATATGAAATCTTCCCCAACATCCTAGGTGTAGCAAGATCTCTTAGACAACTCCACTACTACTTACATTCTTTGGGTACTTCCACTAAGAGAACCTTCTTCAGCCTCTGCACAGTGAGAAATGTAGCCCAGTGCCCTCAAGGGGCACTTGTCATTAGACATGACACAACATAGATATTAGATATTTAGGTGTCAGAATTTTCACAAATTAAGTGAAGATGCTTCATGGAGAGTATAGAAATTGAGGTATTGTACTTGGAGAAATGACATAGGTATAAAAAGGGTGACGGGGTGGACAGAGCCCCCGATCTTGGGGTTGTTTCATCTGGGGAGAATGGCAAAGCATGACTTTTTATCACATTTTTTTATTGCATATTCTCCAGCAAAAGATATGGGAGGAGATTAAATAGATCATGTCTATGTGAAGTTTATGTCTGGAGGTTATCAATAATTCAATGTAGTGGAGATACGACATGAAGTCTCTTAGAAGGTGCATATTCATTGGGACTGCAGCACAGCTTTTACCAGCTATCTTTCCAAACCAACTAGATGACTTCATCATAGATTGCCCACAATGTTTCCCAACAAAGCTACAGCAGAAACCATCACAGTAATTCGAAAAAGTTCAAATAACAGCTAGCGTCATTAATGTCCAGGCTGAGTATTTGTTATGAAATTATTATTTAATCAATGTCATTTGTATGATGCGCAGAAAGAAAAAGGCCAAATGTAGATCATGGCATATTACGCACACTAAAGGTTAAGTTTTGACCCCATTACAGACAAAGGCAAAACATAGTTTGGTTTCTCCAAGATTAAGCCTTTTTTTGACATCTGCATTTTCCTGCTTCACATTCAACCTAGTTACACCTTAGAAAAAATAAGTATTATCAGAATAAATGAGGTTTAACTACTTGTATCAACTTTGTCCTACACTGATACTTAACTTTTAGATAAGTTAGACTAGATGGATATAATTTACAGATCCTACCATGATCAATGGATAGAGAAAGGCAGTTCAGGTAAGCTAAACCCTGTCCCAGTAACCAGTCTTTGGGGTGTTGAGTTACACTAGAAGTTTGCTCTTCTACTGACTGAGGAGGGAATTTGGTTTACTGGTTTAAACAGTTCAACCTTTTGACAGTTTATGTTCTGTGAAACAAAGCCAAACCATCATTAAGTCACTTGGAACTGTAACGTAGATCCACTTACACTGTAGTTTAATTCTGTGTACTAGTTCTTCATATTTTGCTTTCCTTGTTGTAAAAAGTTATATTTCTATAACCTTTTTGGTTATAGAAGATATGACTATCTTTAGGTCACCTCTCAGTGGTACCTAAGTTAACAACTCAGCTATTAGTCTGGACAGTTCATGCTCTGAAAAAGGAACAGTCGAATACTCAAACACTAACCCAAGGAAACGCCATGGGAAAAGTTATCATAGGTACCACAACAGGGATATTATGGGATCTGCATGTTCCTCACAAACATGTCCACATCAAAGAGACTTGACACTTTTTTTTGATACATAAAATAACAGATTATTAACTTCTAAACAATTCTTGGGTAAGCAGAGGAGAAGGGGACCCAGAGATCCTTTACAGCTCTCCAAAATTATGCTCCTCACAGAGAACATTTGTCCATGTAATACAGCAGTCAGCATGTTTGATATGGGCAACATTTTTTACATAGCTGGAATCAAGAAGGAAGCACTGAAGTGACTGCCCGCAAGAAGTGGGTAACATCTCTTCAAGGAATTGAAATAGAACATTTTCTTCCCCTGCAAATGAGGTGTGGATTCCTCAGCACTGCATAATAGTTGAACAGAGTTTTCCTTTATAATAAACCATTCATTTGGATTTCACAATATCTCATCACTTCAGCCACAACTTGTGACCATGCCAGGAGCACTTCTCACGTATCATTTGAAATGTTTTCTTTCCAATTATTCCAGAGGGAGGAGGAGAGAGAAGAGTGTGGGACTGAGCTGTAGCTCCTAATGAAGATTTCACAGTGAATCTCTTTTTTTCACAATAGTGCTGCTCAGAACAGCACTGCAGGAGTGCTAGAGATATTTTCATACTGAACAACACTTTTGCCCTGTTATTAATGGTCCTGACAGTGTTTGGAGGACATGATGGTGTGTTATAACAGTTCTTCTTGCAACACCAAACATTAACACTAGCACTTTGTGTGTACATAGAATAGTCCAACTGTGCTATACCAAAGGTCCTTCTAGATTGCTATCTTATTCCCTGCAGTGGCTAAAACAAAAGAGACATGATAAGTTTAAAAGAATCATTCTTTTGTAAGACTCTTCTAGCTCCCAGCAATTAGGGGCTTATTGACACCCTTGGACAAACATTTCAGCTGGCTATTAATGTTAACAGCCTCAAGGACTGCTTTTAAACTAATTTTGCCTTTTATCTCCAACAATATCCTACCCATGTTTCCAGATTTTATATATACGCTGAGTAGAAAACAAAAGAAGAATGACAGCCTTACACATTTTTTAAAGTATCAGATGCAGTTTTACTCCATGATGAAAAAGTTTACCAGTCAGGCTGTTTTACATTTCTATTCTTGTTCAATGGCTTCTATATGACTTTTAAGAGCATTTGACTGGCTATTTCACACTTTGTGGGATGAACTACTCAGCAGAAGAAAGAAAAATAATATTTCATATCTGTTGGAAACATTAGTCATTTATCTTGTCTCTGGCTAAGCAAAATACTCATCAGACAGCTTCTAGTGTAATGTTTTTAATGTTGATTTGTGCAATGTGCTAACAAAGCAGTGATCATAAGTGTAAAGATTATTTCTGTTGTGGAAAGCTACCAGTCAGTAACCTTATCACAAGGTATTTTGCTTATTATAGATTTTTTTCTTGTCACAGCAAAGGATGGGAGCAGCCTGGGATACAGCAATCATGTGATGGTAGAGTTAAGGATCTCAAAAGGAGGGAGCAAAGCAAGAAAAAAGGATCACAACTCTAGAGAGATTTTGCACCTGTTCAGGGACCTGCTTAGAGGAATCTCATGGGCGATCTTCCAGGAGAGTGCTTGATTTTCAAGGATCACCTCCTCCAAGCTCAAGAAAGGTCCATCCAGCTGTGCAGGAAGTTAGGCATAGGTGGCAGGAGTCCTGCTTTGCTGAACAAAGAGCTCATGACAAAACACAGTCATAAGAAGATAGCATAGAGGAGGTGGAAGCAAGATCAGGTCACTCAGGAGGAATACAGAGACACTATCTCAGTGTGCAGGGATGACAACAGAAATGCCAAAGCCCACCTGGTCATACAGAGTAAGAAGGTCCAAACTGGTTTATCTTCATCTTTTATTCACCTACTACGGTAAAACTAAAGATAGAATAGTTGTTTGTTTTCTTCATACACACCATCCATAAACATGTCCTTAGCATTTGGGCTCAGTGCTGTTTAATATCTTCATAACTGATATGTATGATGGGATCAAGTGCACCCCGATGAAGTTTGCTGATGACACGAAACTGACTGTGGAAAAGGACAGTGGGCTAACAAGCATCTGATGAAGTTTAACAAGGATAAGTGTAAAGTCCTCCTCTTGGGAAAACATAATCCATGAGTGCAGCACAGGTTGGGATCTACCTGGCTAGAGAGCAGATCTGTGGGAAGGGACCTAGGTGTCCTGGTGGACAACAACCTCAATATGAGTGCACAGTTTGCTGTAGTGACAAAGAAAGCCAGCAGGATGCTGGATGCATCAACAAAGGCATCACCAGAGACATAGTCTCACTCTACTCAGCTCTTGTCAGGCCACACCTGGAACAATGCATTCAGCTTTGGTCCCTGATATACAAAAAAGACTTGGACAGGCTGGAGAGGGCCAAGAGAAGGGCCACAAAGATGATCAAAGACTGGGAAGCTGCTGTATGAGGAAAGGCTGAGAGTATTAGATTTGTTCAGACTTGAGAAAAGGAGGCTTAGGGGAGACCTTAGCACCATGGTCCAGTATTTAAAAGGTGGCTGCAAAAAAGATGGAGACTCCCTTTTAGAAAGTAAAAGATGAATGGTAAAGAGTACATGTTATTCCTGGGGAGATTCTGATTGGACACAAGAGGAAAAATTTTCACAATTACAACAATCAGCTATTGGAACAATCTCCCCAGGGATATGGTAGAGTCCTCAACACTGAACCCTGTTAAGATTCAGCTGGACAGGGTGCTGGGCCATCTTGTCTAGACAGTTGCCAAGAAAGGTTGGACCAGATGATCCTTGAGGTCTCTTCCAGTGTCCCTTCTATGATTCAGCAGTCACCATAGTCACTGGTTCAGAATTAATTAAGAGTCTTTGATTTTGAGTATATCAGCACCAAGTCTGTTTAATGTATAATACGGCAGCCTTCATTACTGATTGTAATAAGCAACATGTTTCCCTAAGATTTACTATCTCTTCTTCACACAAGCAAAGACAACATGTCTGCTCGTTGTTTGTTTGGCTTTTCTTTCAAGTCATCACAGGAGATCAAGATAGCCACTCAGCAGTTATTATGTGATGTTAGCACAAGCAACCTTTCTGCTCAGATTTCTGTGACTTGTTTTGAATGTGAGTACTTACAAAAAATAAAACTCAATCCTAAATAAACACAGAGAATCAGATATCAACTGATTAGAGCACAGAGGAGGCCCAGAGCAAAGGTCCTATTGCTCCATTCTTAGCACCTCCATTTCTTTATAATTAATAACAGTCTGTACCCAACACAGATGGTGAAGTGTTCAAATCTTTGAATGTTAACAGAGATTTTAGCTAGAGAGTTACTTCAGGCAGCATATTAACAATCTATACTCATCTCAGACCAGCTGTAGCTGAGGCTTCCAGATGAAGTTGGCTCCTTGGCTTTCTCCAGGCTGCATCGAGAAAAAAAAGGCATCTTCAGAGTAGTGTCAAAACCTCCTCTCTTATACACTATGTTTCTCAGCATGGGAAGGATAAACCTTGCCCTCCCCAATTAAGGAAGGACTCCATATTACCAGCTTGGCATGGAAACCTACCTTCCAGAGAGCAGAGATTTATATATGAAATGATGCCCATTCTTGGAGGCCAAAGTCAAGTGTGATGGGGTGAGTAGGTTTTCACTCTGAAACAGATTCTACTCTTCTTAAATGTGCTGAGATCTTCTGCTTTCTATTCCTACCTGCCTACCTGTACTACCTATCTTCCTTCTAAAAAAAAAAAAAAAAAAAAAAAAAAAAAAGGCATACAAAGCTTACTTAGAAGAAAAAAGTGCACAAAATTATAGGTATTTGTAGCTGTTGTACAAAACTTTCTATCCCAGAAGATTTCTGTGATATAAAAAGTCAATTTACCCATCACGAGCATGTGAGCTGCAGCTGTGGCAGTTAATACTTGCCTCTTAAACACATCCTACTGTTATTTCACGTGTGTTGTGATGATAATTAATGGTCCACCTCCAGTTATAATCCATCTCTGTTGGAAGCTGTCTGTGTAATACATAACACTTCCTACTCTAGTGCTTGGACTTGAAAAGCTCCACCC
Organism: Megaceryle torquata; assembly: GCA_024611175.1. Taxonomy (NCBI): domain Eukaryota; kingdom Metazoa; phylum Chordata; class Aves; order Coraciiformes; family Cerylidae; genus Megaceryle; species Megaceryle torquata. The sequence continues at coordinate 47,061 of JANIJG010013624.1, forward strand.
ATTAAAAGGTCTGCACACTGTATGACATGCTGTAGTTGACATGTCTGTGCCTGAGTGTCCCAGGCACACCACCTGCACTCTTGATCACATGAGGTAGATTTGGTTGTTTGCCTCCTCTTACATTCAAAATTTTGTTTCTTGTTGAAGGGAAGGCATAATTTTTTATTTTTGTATAAATATAGAAAAGATGTAGAGGGTTTCATCTTCCTATCTGCTTTTACCTTCCTATTTAATTTATTTTTTTCTTTTTTTCCTTCAGTTCAGTGTCATTTATATATGTTTGCTAATACATATTTCTAGCTTTCTTTCTCCATTGGTCTGCTGCTCCAGGTTACATCCACATTTACAATATATAGTACCTTTTACATTTGTTAGATACTATTTGCCGACTCTGTTACTGCTGTAACCAGCTTTATCAAGCTACAGGTCTGCAGTGTCTCCACTTCTCAAGGTCTCTCCTGTTGTACCAGGCTTGCACTTCTCTACACTGTGTTATTACAATGCGAGTGTCATAAATATCTCATTCTACATAGAAAAACTTTATGTTACTAATACCTATAAAAAACTATAATTGTAATACAGAAAGATAAACAAACAAGTTTAATATAGACCCCTGGCTAATCAGGCAAATTGATGACAGCTGAAGCAAGTCAAATAACAGTATAAGCAGTTTAAGAAACGTTTGCCAAAGCAGACCTAGCAGGCCTTGAAAAACTCAGTAAAAAGCTTATGGCATGTTATGAGCAATACCATATTGCAGGGCTACTCAATTACACACCTTCTGCCCCTTTAACAACTTTTCCTCAAGATTCTCACTCCAAATCCATTTCATAGATGAGTCAAACATGAGAGAGAGAACTGAGATAAGGAAACACTTAAGTATTCTCAGAGACAGGTCTTCCAAATTACAGTCAAAGGGAGAAGCTCTTTTCCCAGGAACATTATATTTTTTTAAGAAATTTAATTTTCATCTACAGTTTTTAACATTCATAAAATACAATCTTGCTGACAGTTCCAAAGCTGGTTATTTATTGTGAAAACCAGAGTAATATCAACAAAAATTAGAAAGTGTTTTTGAGTTTTGGTCAGTTTATTTCCTCAAAAAAGGCAATTCTCCCAGCCACCACTCAGCATACGTGGAATCCCAAGTCAATCCATGGCACCAAGCACAGCCTGCCACCTGCTCTGCTGATAGCAAAGTATTAAGCATAGTCATGTGCAGTAAAGAACTGGCTGGAGTTACAAGGCTCCTCAGAAAAGTGGGTGAGATGGCACCCTACATGTTTCATCTGTAGGGAGATAAAATCTCTTCCATAAGGGAAAACAGCGGGACAGACCCTCTCCAGGGTTAGAACTCCTCTGACAGTATCAATATCTCTTGAAACTGAAAACAAAGATGAAAACTAATAATACAAAACCAAGCAATAAATATAAAATCATTTAGGAGCTGACACAGTACATTACATTGCAAACCCAGCTGTTTACTGGCAGCTGTTTCAAACAATATTCTTCTTCCATTTCCCCTTCCCCCTCCTCACCCCCCTTTTTTTCTTTGAGACTCAGAGAAGCAAAGAGGTTTCATACTTAGCTGACTTTGTTTATTTACTGCCCTGGAGACATCTTAAGCTGCTCACAGTCATTTGGAGGGATGTGAAAAGCAATATTACAGGGTAAATAATAAGGTTGACAGGACAATCATGCTCTTTAGGGAACAGTTGTGTTCATCGGAGGGTTTGTTTCAGTCCCTAGAGAGGGCTAAATGCACGGCAGCAACAGAAGGAGGAAATAAGAATGCTAAAAAAGCAGGCAACAAACTACTTCCCTTCTGATACAAAGAATAAGAGCATTAAAAGCAAATGTTTTCCCTCCTGTATCTCCTAGTTTGTCTGTCCCTGTCAACCCTCTTCATGATCAACCTGGAACTCATTGCCACAAGACTTCATCAAGGCAAAAAGTTCATCAAGACCAAAGTAGAAATGGACAGTTATGTGGATTATGAGGTTAACCAGAATTACAGTATTAAAGAGTTTATTCACATATAAAAAAATTACAGGTTTTGGAAAAGCTATCCATATTGTTTCAGTGCAGAAGATCATCTCTCTGGGTGACTCTCTGGGATAACTTTATACAAGTAATAATGATCTATGATCCACTATAGACATTCTTACAACACTTAAAATTTTCTGTGTCACATTACTGGTAAAAAAGACCTCTTCAGTCTCAGTGTACCCATGCAGTTAAAGCAAATGCTTTCAAAACAGTTCTCTAGAATTTAGGCTCCCTTACACAAAAGCCCTTTATATTATCAAACTGTTGTCCTTCAAAATAGGCCAATTGCACCTAGAATATCCATTGGGAATGGCCTCTGGCTCTTGCTAATTCTTAACCACAAGAACTGGATAAATGCTAACTGGCCCAGGCCAAATCTCATCAAGCCAAACCTGCCCTAGTGCCAAGGATCCTTCTGATTGGACTAGTTCCAGTGCTGATGCTCACACTTTGTCACTGATCAGCTTATTAGTAAAAGAGATTAGTATAACTGCTATGTTACTATTTTCTAGTAGAAGGGAGCCAACATCCCAGTCAGGCAATGGTAGTGTGGCACAGCACATCAGAGTCACATGAACTAAAATGATGCATGCAGCTTCTGCAGCCATCCTCAAGCCTTTTCCTCTAAAACTCTTTCAAACAACTGGGATACATCTTGCCCCTATGTGTGGAATCTCAAAGGGAGCATATAATGACTCCCACCAGGTGACAACTTTGCTCAACACTTCACAGCTTAGATCTAATTTCAATTAGAGTTCTTACAAAGAGAAATACGGTCATTAATTGATAGAATTTCTTGTCATCAAAATGTATTATTTCAGAGCTAAAAGATCACAGAATCACAGAATGGTAGGGTTTGGAAGGGACCTCTGGAGATCATCAAGTCCAACCTCCCTGATAAGGCAGGATAACCCAGGGCAGGCCACACAGGAACAGATCCAGGCAGGCCTTCAAAGTCTCTAGAGGAGACTCCACAACCTCTCTGGGCAGCTTGTTCCAGTGATTCATCACCCTCACAGGAAAGAAGTGTTTCCTCAAGTTGAGGTGGTACTTCCTGTGTTCCAGTTTGTGCCTACTGTCCCTCATCCTGTCGCTGGGCACTGAAAAGAGACTGCCCCTTCTACTTGACACCCACCCTTCAGATATTTATAAGGATTGATAAGATCCCTGCTCAGCCTTCTCTTCTTCAGATTAAACACCCCTGGGTCTCTAAATCTCTAACTCTAGATGGAATTAATGTATGTGACTTGACGTGATTAATATGTACCCTCAGTTCAAAATGTTATTTTCTTCCCTTCACATATGTTCAGTATGCTGCTTGCAGAAGTTGTAAGTTCACCTTCATTAATTCAGTAGCAGAGGCCCCTACCCACTTCATATATTTTCCTTCAAAAGTAATGTATTCATCTCAGTTGCATATGCCTCAAAGAGTAAAATACAAATCCAAAAGCAGATTGTTAAATGCATAACTAAGCTATTTACCTTGTAACAGGTTAATTAAAATGCTTCACATCTGTAGTCAGCCATGCAATGTGGTCACTGGCAATAACTTGCTGCTTACCACTACATTCTGAGGGGCACAGGGGATTTAAAAATATGTACACAAATACTTAATCTTTTCCATTTACTGTAGCAAGTTTTTCCCTGAAGAGACCAATTTGCTAGGATATGTGACAATTTCATCATGTTCTCTCTTGTCTGTGCATGTTATCCTTTATTTCTTTAAAAATGTCTCTATAAATCTTCTAAATTGGCTTCCACCTTGAGTAAATATCTGTAATCAGAATAGTAGAGCTGTTGGCTTAGTGATTTTTTTAACTCAGTTTCTGTGGAAAAATACAGATATACAAGTATTTAAAAAATATTCTAAACCAAAATGTTTAGCTGAAAAGTAAATGCTCTACTTTTCTTTATGGATATTAAAAATGACTGTTTTTCTAACTGAGGTAATGTCATAAAAGGGAACATCTTTACAGCATGAGAAGTTAAAATGTTCCATTTTGAAAATTGCAAAATATATCTTGAAAATATATTGAAAATATATCTTGAAAATACATCTTGAAAATATTACCTTTCCCTCTTATTTCCCCCTGAACTGTTTACAAATTGCCTCTGCATTTATTAATGTTTTCATCTCAAAACGGCATTTTTCTGGTAAATCTCTTATTAATCAAAACAGTTTCAGGGAGAAGGGGAAAATCTCTTTCTTATACTGTGGGCAGCCTACCAAAATAACATCATCTTCTGAGTCAAATGCAAAAGCACAAAATTATGATGTGGGTCATAGGGAGAAACATCTGACTACAAATTTTATATTAGAACTGACTTTTGTCTACATTGCCTCAACAGTGCAGCCCTGATGCTGCCAAGTACACTGCACAGCTTGTGTAATGTAATGCCATGTTGGTCTAAGTTTATGCTCAGACAATTGTTTAGTAGTTGAGCACAGTAGGTTAAAAGGTAGCTTTTAGTGTGCATCAGCCAATCAGTAAGGGATCACAGCCAACAATAATACGCAATGTGACCTATGCTAAAGGAAAACAGGAAACTATCAACTGCAAGGATGTCAGAAAGGAAACTGACCTTTCCTGCTTCTTCAAGGAGATGGCCTACAACTATGCTACTAAAGGACATCTCAGAATTTGGCCTTTGGCACCTTAAATTTGTATTTCCTACAACCAAACTGAGCTCTTATTTGGGTGTTTTTCTCCTCTAGCCAGACATCTTTTCTCAGAAAATACAGGTGATCAAGATTTTTGAGACTTCTACCCTCCCTCCAATCTGGGTTGAAGAGGCCCAGGAAGTTAAAGTGTTCTTTGGCATAAGAAGTGACTAACAGGCACAAAAACAGACCTCGTGAAAGCATTAACTTCTTTTCGTCAGACAACCAAGCTCAAAAGGCACTAAATACAAATCCTGCAAAATGATGACAGGGAAGGAAGAAGGATAATATTGTCATTTTATAGGAAGGTATCTCATAACAACTGTCTAGTCATCCAGATAAACAGTATGACATTTTCAGATGTTTTTTTTCACTCATGAGACCTCAGACAATCATGTGGCAGGCAGGATGATCTCAAGGTAGAAGATATAATGGAACAGGGACAAAGTATTTTGATCATTAATAAGAAGGATTTAAAGTCCTGTCAGCCACCATCATAAATAGACAGGAAGACTTGGCATGGAGCAGAAATCACTGTATGTTATGCACTCTATGTGCAAAAGATTAGATTGATATTTCAAAGCACCAAACGTTCAATGAACAAGGATTCTTTTGCTTAAGGCGTTTACTGTCTATACAATATCAGTGTAGCTTTAATAGATGAAGAAGATACTAGCACATTAATAGTACCCCGACACTGTGTGTAAACTAAATGAAGGCATATTTGCTTTACAGGAAAATATTACCAATCAATGTTCTTTAAAATAGAGACATTGGACATACTTTTGCCTGCTCCAAGACAATGTCTCTCTCAAATGCATGGAGATATTTTCTGATATTCTAGCAAAGTATAGCATTGGCATCTCTGTAAAAAAGTATGTTTATTTTACATTGTGTCTACCTACCTTAAACACCTGTCTTGGGGTGAGATACTTCACTTCTGAAGTACACATCTCCAGTGAGTATGGTGAGATTCTGGACAAGTAACTTCAACTGAACATGTAACTTAAACATCCACATATAGATGAGCAGACCCATCTGTTCTACTGTACGACAAATGCTGTATGCACTTACCATTTGTGTCTTTGTTTCCTCCTAAATAGTGGAAATGCTAATAAATATTTCCTTAATTTGCTTGAATGTTTATATATTATTATAAAAAGATGTAGAGGATATTTCAAACAAGGAAAAAGAACTCCTGAAAATAATTATTATGGTTCATAGTCATCAGTGTTGTGCCCACTTTTAAAAAAAAAAGAAAATGTCCTGGCAAATTTCATTCATCACTCAAAGAAAAAGAGAGCATACAGATATATCTACTGCTCCCCCCTTAGCAAACCTCTTAGTTTGCACACACAGTAATAATGGATAGTGAATAATGAGTCCTTCAGGGGAACAAAGGTAGTCTATACCCCAGATTCAGGAGATCATGAAGCATAAAGTAGTGCCTTTTTTAAGGAAACCAGCACATGTCTACTTGTCTCATCTGTGGAAGGTATATTTGGACATCAGTATTAGCTAGAGTGGCATATGAAGGAGGAGAAATAAAGCCATATGCCATTATCTGGCATCCAGAGCAGGCTATGTAAAAAAAAAAAATCTCTTCAACTCAGTGAGTAAGGTGACCCATTCATACTCTGTAATGGAGATAGTACTCACGCATACCATCAGCAAAGATAAGACTTAAAATCAGCTTGGTTTGAATTCAAGTGTTCAGACTACTGATGAAAATGGAGAATCCTTGTGGAATTTCTAAAACAACTGTTGACTGTGATGTTGCTTTAATAAACACAATTCCTTGTATAGTTTACAAAAAGCTAACTGCAAAGGCCAGAATCTCAGTTCCTAAGTAAATAACAGAGAGGTATTTGTAAATACACATGCAATGCACCTCAATAAAATCGCACCCATTGTGCTAGATTATTTTGTTGGCCTGGATATAGGTTCATAACACAATGGAAAAGTCACTTTTAACTGTCCCTCTTCAGAGTCAGAACACACTGCCTTTTCTAGGAATATACTGGCAGTTACTACATTGTCTTCTCTCTGTTCAGTTCCTGTGCTTCTCCAAGACTCTGTTTACTTTGGATATATATGGGCTGTTAGTCAAGGTCACTGCCAAATCCCTGAGAACTAGTGACTGGATAGAGACAGTAAAACCTTCTGGCTACCCACTAGAAGTTTCTCATTCTCTCTCACTTCAGTCAAATCTGTAAAATACTCTTTAAATTCTTCTTATTTTCAATAAAATACTTGGAACTTTTAGTGATACTCTAGAGATCTATGCTTTCAGATTGGATAGTCCTTGTGGTATTTTAAGGCCAAGCCTATTGAGGTCTGGAAACATCTCCTTCATTGCTGGCATAGTGGGCTAAGAAATTACACATAGGTCCACAGTGCCCACATAGCTGCTGTAAAGACAATGAATCTGGAACGCACCTTCTGTCCATGCACCATGGCTATGATACTACTGCAGCTCCCAGAGCTATTGATTAAATCTATAGATAGTGTCAGATGTCTCTGACTGATTAGTCTTTGTCCTTAATTTGAAGATTTTCCCTGACAAGCAGGAAAGCTAGATACTTTCTGAAAAGAATTAACAATTAAAATGAGAAGCAGAGAACAAAGTGTCAGACTGCTGAAGTGACATCAGGGAAAGCTTGCAGGATACAGGCAATACCTGATGGTAAAAAGAACATATATCTAACCACAATCATACCTAAAACCCTTGAATTCTAAACATAACAGTCATTGTCATCAAAAGGGAAATATATAGTACCTTCTCACGGAAGACTTATTCCTTTATAGTATTATGTATTTTCTGCTTGTTTTTACAGTGTTCTTCCCATTTAATGAGTCTTTATTTGCTTTCAAATGCAATGTTTAAATTATGTCTGAAGAAGATATTATGAAATGAGTAGGAGAGAACTGTCAAGTCCATCTATCATTACAATGAGGATTGATGTTTCTTCTACCTATAGTATGAAATAATAAAAATATAATAATAATTTTATATATATACACCTAAGCTG
>JANIJG010013624.1:54972-103694 GCA_024611175.1 Megaceryle torquata
TATATATACACCTAAGCTGTCATACTCTGTAGCTGAGAATACTGTGGGACTTTGCATCACTGAATGTTATTCTGAAATGGAGGATGGTCATCCATCTCTCCTCCAAGCCACCACACTCTTTCACAATAGCAGATGCTTTCCTCAGGGCTAGGAAAGAAAAAACCGTACGGGTTGGAGGTTTCTGATAAAGTAAAAGAACATGCACACCCGAGGATATATTTCAAAGCACATTTTCATACTTTGGAGTTAGGAATCAACATCAACTTCATGTTTCTCTGCTGTGATACTTACCCTCCTTCAGTGAATCACTGAAAGGTAAAACTATTGTAGATCTGAAAGCCCATGTATGATCTCTGGAACACCACTGAGCAGCAGTACTCTAGACTAGTCTTAAATATCTTCAGGACAGAAATATCTACAGATTTCCTGAGTAACATATTCCTATGTGTTACTGTCTTTATGATTGTCTCTTTTCTGTACCATGCTTCCAGAAATATTCTCTGCTACAAATTACAGCCACTGACTTCTTGTTCTTCCTCACAGAGATACGGAAAGCAAGAAATCACAGCTTATTTTACGTAAGTCTTACACATATTGCAAAACTATTATGCATCCTCCTTCAGTCCTCCATATTCCAAACCAAACTGGCTCAAATCTGTTTATTCTTCTCAGAAGCTTTGTTTCCTAAAGCTCTATTTTATTCTGCCTTCTCCCTGATGCACTCATACCTTTCATGCCCAACGTTGGAAGAATTCTCCAGCCCAGGCTTACTGTCATCAAGCAGAGCAGAACCACCACTTTTTGTGTTTTGGTAGAAACCAACACTGTATTGAAACATAATAATGGCTGGAGTATCTGCAGCTGTTCAGAGGAGGAAAAAGGAAAACCCCTTTGGGGTATTCTGAAGAAAACAAGGTGGATTTGGGAAGACAAGTTCACTCTGCCTGTACTGCAGGCTGGCCAGATGGAGCCATGGCCTGCTAAGAGCCAATCTTATCCAAGGAAAAACTTCTGAGATAAATCTGGTGTACTGTGTCCAGCTTTGGGGTCCCCTACACATATTTATATACCAGATATTTATATACCAGAGCAAGGACATTGCAGGGCCACCAGTGGAGCACAAAATGTGTGAGAAGGAGCTGAGAAAACCAGATTTATTCAGTCTTAAGACAAGCTTAGTCTTCTCCTTTTTAAGTATGATTTTACCCCAGCATTGTTGTCCCTAGCTATTTTTGTTATTCCCCAGCCTAACTCACAACCTTTCTTTCAGAAGGTAACTGGGAGATCAGCAACTCACATCTGCTGGCTTAATGTAGCATCTTGGCACTATCAGCATAGTGAATGCAGCACTCAGAACACTGAAGGTTACTCACAGGGTCCTTGTGAATGAAGGAAATAGTATCAGGCTTTATTCTGAAAATATCAAAACTAAATGCCTGGGACTTTTTGGATTGTTTTTTATGTCAGAGGAAATAATAGTAAACTGGTCTTTTTCATCAAAAAATTTACTTAATTGTAAAACATTATAAAGAACTTCTGAAGAAAGAAACATTTATATCCCCACCTACACTCTAGTTTCTGGGCATGCAGGCAGAGATCAGGCTGAGACATAGCACATGTGAGATGCTTTGGCTCGTTTACTGCTCCTTATGCCATAATCACCTGTAATTACTTCAAATGGCTAATTCCAGTTAGGGTAGCAGCTGCTGTACATCCCTAGAAACTACTGCAATGGTAGACTCAGGTTCTTTTTATTAAGTGCAGTGAGCACAAGCAGATTGTTTAAGTCATTAGTTTGGTTACTCTGAAGTTCCTTGATATATTAGATTGTAATGGTTCCTTTGTTTAAATACAATGGCATCCACATTCACCAGATCTTCCAGATAATTGTTGTAAGCTCATACACTAGAGCTAAGAAGGCCCAGTTTCTGTAATAATTATCCAGAATTAGCCCTGTATTAGCAAACTGTGTGCCATTCATCAAAAAAATAATGTATACCCATCAATACATCTAAAGTAGATTATTCATTAAGTAGAAAACCATTCAGAGTGATCTTTGTCAAAAGTAGATTCAAGGTTTGTTCATCAGCCCTTTATTTTTCAAAAAGAATAATTAATTCCAGATAAAGAATAGTTAATTCCAGATTTTTTAATCCTGATTTAACATATACTCTCTCACCACTGCCATAGACACCTAAATAGACAAATCAACACAAATCAATCAAGTCACACAAAACAAAATGTAAGTAACAAGTGCCTGAATGCAAGCATAGTTAGACACAGAATCTGTATTTTATTTATGAATAATTATGTACAGTTTGTTTGAAATGGTCAGAAGAAACACTTCTGAATATTACAGGCAAATACAAGCACTCTTCTAAAGGCAAATTCATCATTATACAGAATTACACATTGCTTCCTGAATCTTCCCTTCTGTGGGCTCCTTTAGCTGCCTTTCTTTGTGCTACTTTTCTGCCTCCTCCCTCTGCAAAAATAACAGCAAAGAAATCATAGAAGGAAAAGATGGTGGATAACTTGAGCTGAGTAACAGTCTGTCCTTCTCTTTTCCTGTCCACAGCCTGTCCAGGAAGGCATGTTGAGCTTCTTTATTATGGTCCTTTTTTGTGTCCACGGTCCCACAAAATCCCCAAATGCTGACTCTTGTAACTTAGGAACCCCTGAGGAACGCTCTCCAAAAATAGCTGTGTAAAAAAGGTCTTTTTTTTTTCCTGCTGTTTCACTGATATGACAGACAGTAAACATGAGAATATTAACTAAAAATTAAAGTTGGTGCTTTAATGTCCGTGGATGATTTATTTTCTCTCAGGGAGATGAAAGAACTAAATATCTTTCTAAATCCTTGCCAAGGCCTTTATAGCCATGCCTATGACTTCCAAATTGGCTTGGGTTACTTAAAAATCATGAAAGAATGATTGAAGAGAAAAGGCTTATAATTTAGCTTTTTATTTCTTGTTCTTAAGGAAGGCAACATGATCATTCTTCTCTGGCACTTTGTCCCACCCCAGCTTTATCAGGCAAGGAGGGCTTCCTACTTGCCACAGAAATGTTTCTGTTTTAGAAAAATGAACATTAATATCCACCAGTCATGTGGTCTTCCTGAGATGCATTCAGATGTCATGATGATGACAGCTGTTTTTTCAGCCCAGGTTGAGTCTTGTACAGGTAGCCAGCAGTTGTCATGTTTGCAGCATTCCATCTGATTACTGCAAAGCATAAATCCTGTGTAATTCCATGTGAAAGGTAGTATGGAATCTGAAGTTCTTGATCTCCTCCCTCGTTTCTCCTCTTAAGGCCATGTTCACCCATCCCTTATCTATCTACCAGTTTAAAGACATTACTATATCATCATGGTCTTCAGCTAATTGAAATTATAGATCCTATATCACTGGTCCTTTAGCATAGAAAGGAGCTCTGTTTGAAAAAGCAGAAAGAAAAACGTATCTATATGGAAGCAATTGTTACTGTGACTAAAATTAGGCAAAGTATTAAACAAAGACTCCACATGAAATGACATTTAGTGAAGGGCATGTTTCTGTTCTTCTCAGAGGGAAATTGTTGTTCTCATGACAGATGATTAGAAGCGATGCTCTGGGAGGGACATTGTTTTCACATATGTTTTTTTCTACTTTGCACCCAGAATGTATTCAGTAGGTTTTGTATTATTTACTGACTTAGAATTTCTGTTTCTCTTTAGAAGAATGATTTAATTAACTCAGTTTCCAAGATCTAGATCAGTCACTTTGGACAAAACAGAAGAGAAAAAAATTAACCTGTGCATTCCTGAAGAAGGCCACAGTTCAGAATAAGGGAACAAAGAGATGACACATATTGGGTGTTTTCATTTGCGAAAGTGCAACTACCAAAGTAAGAATTATTAGGTGATTTCAGCTGAATCAGATGTTACACTGGAAAAAACTTCATCATGCATTCATTTAGCTGGAAGAGGAATTGCTTGAAGACCAGACTGTCATTTCCAGGAAGGAAGCTTAAACTACTCTGTCTTAATGCTGCCAGCAGCTTCCACCCAGTAACTAAAACGAGCAGTGAGAGTTACTGAAATCATCCTGAAGAAATCAAAAAAGCTGCAACAGTTTATCAGCACAATTTTCTTCTCTTTAGCATATTTTTTCTGTGGTTTACTTGTGACACACTCTAGAGGGTGCATGAGTCATAAAGGAAGTGCATTTGGTTGACATATTCCATCTGCTGGCAGTGGCTTGCAGCCCCCAAATGCCAAAACCTGCTTGTTCGTTATGATCCTTGAAGGGGTAGGGGGATAATATTTGATTTTGAGTGGGGCCAGACATCAACACCCCTCCCTGCCTCCAGTGGGGATGTGGACCCTCACACCTGCTTGGATGAGACCCTGCAGCTATTATACAAAGGGGATGAAGAGTATGAAAATGATGAACAGTGACATCTTTAATCTTTGCGGGGAAAAATAGCTCATGATCACAGCTGGTTAAGATACAGAATGACTGAATGATTAATCAGCAGAAATGTGGGCTGTGTTGTTACTGCATCAAAGCATGCAAGGTCGAACAAGCTCTCAGCTGGAGTACAGATGCCAAAAGCAAGCTGTCAGCCAAAAGCCATGTGTTTTTGGAACCTGTCCCTGGAGAACGGGAAGGAGGAGATATTTTCCCATGCTGATTTGACTCTTTCTACTACTCTTATTCCCTGTCTGGAGACGATCCACTAATGATAAAGTCCAAATCTGTAATTGGGACCTAGTGTAGAAATCTATGATTTTTTGGCTTACAAAGGACAACACAAGGAAAAAAAAATCTAAAAGGAAAATACAGAAGACAAAAAAAAATCTCTTCACCTTTTATATTATGCAGAAGAAGCCAAGAAGAGTTTAAAGTGGGATTTTTGTAGGATTTTTTTCAATGGCCAATGATTTTTTGGAAGATTTGGGATTTTAGATAGCCCAGCTTTTAACACCTGAAAGTTTCACATTCTTCAGTAGGCTGAAAATGAGGGCTGATCATTATTTTTCTATAAAAGTAGCCTAAAATTACTCACAATTTGGAAAACTTAGTCATATTAACTACTAAAGTGTCACACAAGCAGTCTGAATTATAAGTAAGCATGTCTTGTACCCCAGGATCATGAAGTTCTCTGTGTCTTTTGTTCATGAGGGTAGATATTCAAAGAAAGGCTGACTAGGAGCATAAACAAAAACAAACCAAAATATGCCTTTTGAACAGAAGCTGATAATGCTAACTGATGGGTGGGTACCTGAAAGTAGGAAAACAACTTAGGGAAGCCTTCTAAGACTCCACCTCCAACACACAGTTTGCAACCACAGGTAACAACAGGAGGCCCCTCCTACAAGAATGGCCAGCACACCCTTCTGAGAAACACAAAATCACAGAATGGATTAGGTTCAAAGTAAACTTTAGAGGTCATATGGTACCAGACTCTGCTCGGCTCAGGGGTTGTTTTTGAGCACATTGTTCAGACCCATGTCTAGTTTATTCTAAGTATCTGAAAGGATGGGGATCCCACAGCCTCTCTGGACTCCTGTTCCAATGATTGATTGTCCTTGTTGTGAAGAACAAGGAATGTTTTCCTTATATGCAGTCAGAACATCTTATTTGTAACTTATGTTCATTGCATCCTTTCACTGTCTGCCTCTGAGATAAGACTAATTTCATCTTCTCTGTACCCTCCCATTAGGTAGTTGCTGATAGCGGTAAGATCCCTCTGAGCTGTCTTTCCTCCAGGCTTAGCTAGCCCAGGTGTTTTAGCGTCTCCTCATGCATCATGTGCTCTGACTCCATGACCTTATTGGTGGCCTTCCATGGGACCCAATTCAATGGCAAGTCTGTCAATGTCATTCTTGTAATGAATGCCCAAACTGGATGCAGTACTATAGATGTGGGCCCATGAGTGTCAAACAAGGCAACATTATTCTGATCTGCTGGCTGTATTCTTTATCATACAGTCTAGTATGTGGTTGCTCTTCTTTACAGCAAGGGCACACTGCTGCCTCAAGTTCCAGTTGTTGACCACTAGGACTCCCAGGTTCTTGCAAAACTTTTCCCCCAGATTGCATTAATGCATGGTGTTATTCAATACCACGTGAAGGACTTTACTCATGTCTTTCATAAACTTCATGAAGTTTCCGTCAGCCTATTTCTCCAGCCACTCTAGATCTGTCTGAAGAGTAGCACTGTCCTCCAGCATGTCAGCTACCTCCCCCAGTTTGGTGTCATCTGAACCTTAGTGAGGATTTTTGAGAGGATCCAGTGTCCTAGGATTTGCAGTTTGTTAGGATTTCAACTACATAATTGTATTAAATGCATTGTAATATGTTTTATTTGTTATCTGAACTGTTGAATCTTTTGAAGCTTACATTGAACAGTCTGGGTATTTATTTCAATGCTTTGAAGAGACTGTAGCAATTCTTAGCTAGTCTCTGCTTTGTCTGAATCTGTATAAGGTTGTCCTCTGGAGTTATACACAAGGCCAGACTGGGCTAACAGTATGGTGCCATACTTGGATTTATAGTTTCAGCAATGTTTTGGTAATAGAACATGAAACATAAGTTTGTAGGTTATTTCAAATTATCCACACACCCAGTGATATCTCTTAGATGTTCAAGGAGCTGCCATTTAAACCACACTATGTTTATGCCTGTATGCCACTTCTTATGATATTTCTATGTTATTTCTTCTGTATGTGATTCAGTGCTGTTTCTCCTAGAGAATGAATGAAACACACTGATAAGGCAGCATTTCCTGATAACCTCTGGGACATAACACATTGTCCATAAAGGTAAAAAATCTCTTTACTGAAGAGGAGCAAGTCTTTGCTTCTATATGGAGCTGACTTCAGGCATGGAAAAGCCAGATTGGTAAGTATCAACCAAACTGTACTTCATTATCTTCCCTAGCTTTGTTAATTTGACAGAGCAGCTGTTGAGATGAAAATATGGTTTGAATATGTAAAATCTTCTATGTCTTTCAGGGAAATAGAAAAGATAAGATAGAAAAAATCCTCTTGAGAATATGCAACTGGTCTGCTGACTTCAGAGCTCATCTGGTATGATAACTGATTACAGATCTTACTGAAGACTAAGAAACACATTTACAGATTTATAGACACTGTAACAGGCCTTCAAAGAATAGCTCCTTGATAATTGGCTGAAAGACCTTTCCTTGATCTATTGAAATGCCTTAAGAGTCAATCTAACCAATAGCAATAAATTATTATGATTCTTTCAGAGCAGATACTGCCACTTTGAATTTTTACATGCTAAAAGCAGTTTTTATTTTATAGTAACTACTGTTGGAAACCAGATAGCCTGCTGATGGTCAAAAATTTTAAAGTTTTTCTTTGTAAAGAGCTATGTATCTTTGGGACACTCTTGAGGCAACTGCCATTTAATACTACTGCTTTATTGACATAGGGGTCACAACCATATTTAAACATCTCATGAGGAAAGCACTGACACAATCGACAGGAAACAGTGACAGAGAGAAGGAAGATCATCAAATCAAAGACAGTTCTCTAACATGAGTACTTACAATCTACATATCTTTTTCTTCAATCACCTGCAATAGAGTTAAGACACTGTAGCATGCATTTATGACAAAATATGAGTTCTTCTGAAACCATACACAGTTTTGCCACTCTAGCAATGGGACTGAATTTTCAGCTTTAATTTAGATTTGTGAATTGCTGATGGAAGAGGGAGTAGCTCCCGTGACACTGAGAACACATGGACTAATAATTCCCCTTCTTTTTCAAATTAAATTGTATACAATATTTAACAGAAAATGGTAGGTTGGGAACTTGAAATGTATAGGCTAGGCAAATATGTGAAAAGATAGCCCATAGCTCTGACACAGGGAACTTGAAGAAATGACACCAAAAGGTAAGGGATATTTACTGATGTAATGGAAATGTTACTGAAATCAGAAAACAGAAAACAGAATCTTGCAGCTGCAAAGCTTTCAAAGAGGCAAAGTGTTTAGAGTGTAGAGAATTTAACAGTAATATTCATTAGCTCTGAATTGTATAACATCCAAACAGCTTTAAAGATCTGTGCAGGTGTGCTTTAGGTATTCATTAGATTAATTTACTATAATTCTGTAAGAGATCTTCTGGCCAAAAAAAAGAACTAAGGATGATGGTTTTTAATGAAACACAGTTTTCTGACTTTTAGAAGAAAATAAGCAAACACTGTCTGATGTCACAGATAAGGCTGTGGGGATGTTGGAGAGGAATCTTCTCCAAATCTATTAACATGCAAGTAGTGAATGCACAGACTAAAAAGAGCAAACAAAGTGATATCTGAGGACTTGTAAACCAAGCCACCCCACTGTGTAAAATCCTCCCCACAAGGCCATTACTTGGACCTCTGCTGGTTTTAATCTATATAAATGACTAAGACAGATTGAAAACAGTATGCAAGCTACATTCACTGATTACATCAAGTGAGTGAGCAGGAAAAGGAAGTGCGTTTCCTCTGACATTAGGCTGCTATGCAGTAAATAAAACTCAGCATTGATAAACATAAACGAGCACATACCATATGCATCAGTAAACAGCCCAGAAGATGAAATGAAACAAAGTAAGAAAATGACAAAGAACCTGGAAGAGACCTCAGGAAGACACAAGAATTGTCTCAAAACTACCTTTCATGATGGATGCAAAGAACTTCTTTTCCTTTGAAACCTTGTTTATCCTGCCAGGAAGGAACCTGTGTGGAAAGCTGGAGTGCTATTTTTCTCTCTGTGTCCCCCATGTACTTATCATCAGTGCACCATTTAAAGCATATCAAATCAGTCATGTGCTATTCCCCATCATTTAAGATATTAAGGGCATCAATTGCCCCTGCATTGACAAGTCCCATAGCTGTTTCACAATAACTAACAATAGATCACAGACAAAATAAACAACAACAACAAAATATAAAAATAATAATAATTTTTTTAAAAAACCAAAAACAAACAAACAAAAACAAACAAACCAACAAACCCCAAGGCTGTCATTTTATATAGCCTACTTGAAGTACCCAACTAAATAATGAGAAAAGTGAAGTAGCATTTTTACAAATCTTCCAATGAAAGGCTAGATCCATACGCTTTTCTAAATAAGAGACTATGAAACAGTTCTGTAATTATTTGGAAGGTCTTGTGCTATTTCCTAAGGGCAACCAGATTTTGAACGCACATACTCTGAACTAAAACTATCAACTACTATAACCTGTTTTACTGACTGTGCAAAAGAAGAGAGGCTACTCTCTTATTGTGAACATGGTCTTTGTCTCTGTAGTCTGCCCATGAAGACTCATAAAAAATGGAAGCAGAGACAAACTAGCTTAAGAGCCTGTAACAGCTCTCCTCACTGGACAAGGAGTTAGTCAGGAGAAACGGTCACCCCTTCTTTTGTTTTAATGACATACCCCTCAAGCAACCTTGCGAAGGCTGACCTCAGACCTCTGGGAGGTTAGGTAGACCTGAAGTCTAGAGTGAAGGATCAAGATTTCTGCAGGTGTAACCACTGCAGATAACTGGATTCATGAGGCTGTGGATGATCTCATGGAATAGACACAATGTATGTAAATCCACTTCCACTGTTTTACCCTCCATTACTTAACTCATGTAGCAAGACAGTGATATAGGTAGTGATATAGGTATCCTATAGGTATCTATAGGAGTGATAAAGGTATCTTATCCTATGCTCTGAAATCTGTAGCTTTGTTTTTATGCCCACTAATCTAAACCCAAAATTAAGCCTGTATAGATGCTAGAAAGTCCTGCCTGAGCCAGTATAAACTGTTGCCACTCTGTGCTGCGTGTTCCCATTTACCCATCACCCACTTCCCAATGCCAGGATGAGAGTTTGTGTCAATACTTGTTGAATCAGATCTTCCTACAAAACCTTCCCTCACGCCCTCCTCCCAACCCAAAACCCCTCCCAAATCAGACTCACTGCACGACCTTTCAAACATTTATGCTAGAACAGGGCAGAGGATGACCAGGGCTGGCACACAGACTGCTGGGAGAGGGCAGACAACAGTGTCAGTCACTTAACTAGAATTGTTGAAGAAATGTCACTTAGTTAACAGATGCCCAAAGCCTCCTTGGAGAACAGCCAGGCCATTCTTTTAGATTGCTTATCACAAGAAATATGAAAGGACTGAAAGCAGTCATGGCCAACAATAAAGCTATTTTACCAAGAAGGTCATTTGGGTCACTTACATTTCTTGCATAAAATTTTTATACTTTTAAACCCCCAGGAACTGATGTTATTGATGCTCATTATTGCTGGATGAAAAATTACATGGGAAGGACACAGTGGTTTGCCAGTGCTTTTGCACTACTTGGCACTAGGAATAAGAGGAGAATGAATCACCAGGGCAGATTAGGAGACAAGGAACATTTGTCTGCAATACACTCTCAATATAAAATCTTATAATCCTAAACTAGAATATATAATTCAGGTGATATAAAATCAGTCACAAGAGGAGGATGAGGGAGAAGGCAATTTCACAATGCCCTTCTCTGTCCTTTTGTACCAGACTACAATGCAAGACAGCAGAACCACAGGAAGGCTAAAGTTGAAGGCAGGCAGCATTGTAGTCCATGCCACCCTCTGCAGAGCCGCACAGATGAGCAATATGGGGAGGGGGTGATGGAAGTTAAAGGAAATTAAAGGAAAACAAATGCAGAACAGATGTCAGAAAGTACATTTTCTTTCACAGAATAATAAATGCATGTGGTGGCCTTCCAGACAAGGTTACTAGGGCAGGGATAACAAGGTCATTTCATAAACAATTAGCTGCTCTTCAGGGTGAAAGTGAAATGCTAGCAGTGACCAAGTTGGACAGCTGACACAGGAACAAAGAACATACTCTTTGATTTCCTTTGCACTAGGGACATTCCTCTTTTAACACTCTTGTTTTCACAGTTACTGTTACCTTGCAAGAATTCCCTGATAAACCTCAGTCCCTCTCTCCAGGGCCATCAGGGAGAAGCTGGTTAGTGTCTGCTCTGATAGAGGTAGGGGAGCATGTGTGTGCATGCATGACCTGGAGTGTGTGATATGAACTCTTCTGTGTTAGGAGCAGAAGACCACCAACATTTTTGACCCATGGACACTCAATAACTAGTTTCCAGTTGGTGATAACTTGAAGTTGCTTCTGATCCTGGACTATGGTTGAAAAGTCATTAAAATGTTATTTAACCAAGATAGCCTCTCAGGCTGTAATAAGGCCTTATGTAGATGACTGGCAAACTTCTGTATTATTAAAATTCCTTCAGGAAAACACTTGGGTTCAAGGACCTAGAAATTTGTCTAGCTCCCTGTTGTGTCATTTACCAGCTGATCTACAGCAGAGCTGGTTTTGATTTTTTATTTATGTATTTATTTATTAAATTTGCTTGTATTATTGTCTAAACAACACCTTCACCGAAGATGTGAGAGTAGTTCAAACAGATAAGAGGAGCATGAAATTGCAAAGGATACAGAAAGAAGGCAATGAAGTGTTTCTTTTTTTTAACCTAAGGATGTCACCAGTATACACTTAAAAGTTCATTGTTATGATTGCAACTAAGAAAGTCTGGGAGAATTAGCCTCTTCTGCAAAATCACAGATAAAATATAGGTTTTCATGGTGCTAAGCTTACAAGTATCCATCAAGCTTCAGCAAAATCTAAACATTTTTATTTCATTGTGGAGCATCTAATGAGGCCTATATCAACATCAGCTGGCAAACAAATAGAGCACTATTTATTCTACAGAGGTAGGCAGAAAAGCTCTTGGTTAGAAGTACATGTACTTATACATATCCATCAGGTCAAAGAATGGATAGACATTTATTTTACTTCCAAAGCTCTTGTCCAGCCCACTGTGGATATAGCCAGCAGTCTGTATTGACATGAAACAGATTGATCTTCATATCAGATCTTAGTATCCAAAAAGGATTTGGTCTGAAATGTTTCCAAATAGAAGAATGAAAGTAAGCTACTAACCCTGAGACTCATCAGCTCTTGGACTTAGACCAAATACAGATGAAAACAATACAGCAGCACTATAACCCATTGTGAAAGGAAAGCAGAGGTCATTTGACCTCTATCAGCTTGGTTGGGTTGGCATTACTCCATTTTTAAAAGCTACTTGTTTTGAATAACCCACTCCCTTTTTGGTGCAAGCAAATAGTGGCTGTGGGGACAAAGAGGAAAAATATCAACAAAGAAAGAGAGGAGGAAAAATCTATTCCTCTCACTTTGTGGTTGTTTTGTTTTGGTTTTGTTTTTTTTCCTTTCAAGTCAGTTTTGGAGAAAAACAGTATTTTCAGAAAAATGTTGAAAGAAACACAGACACTTTTTTTCATTCAAAAAAGAATATATTGAATTAAAACAAGATCTCTATTTCAATGTCTAGAAATCCTTTGATCATTGTTAGACAAAAGAACTGATTTTTTTTATCTGCAAAAGGGAAAACACCACAGAGATTGGATACCACACAGGGCCTGGAGGCTACAGAAAACTAGTAGAGTAGCTGGGATGGAAGTTTTCAGGTTGGCTAATAATTTTCCTCAGGATTTACTCTGAGGCCGGTGCTGGATACTGAGACAGGTGTTCAGTGTTTGATAAATAGAAAATTACATGGTAGAAATCAGACCAACATTACAAATGAGTTGGTAGGTTTATGATGACCTAAACCAAGGCAGAAAAAATGAACACACTTCTTTTTACATTTTTTCAACCTAACCCTCCTTAGTCTCCTTTTAACAGTTGTAATTTATTTGTGAGCCTTTGTCCTTTGCAGAGGTCTGAGCATTGGAAGAGGCTCCTGATTGCTGAATGGATTTACTGGCACCTTTCCCTATCCTTTCTCCATTAAAAACAGGGCATTAATGCAGACACTACAGACAGCACTGGTCATGACTAAAGCAGATTACTCAGACCCCACACAAGCATTTTCCCTGGCAGATCCCTAGAGACAGTTGTTCTTAGGGTCGTAGGAAAAAGAAACAGGACAATGGGCTGGAAAGGGACATTTTGAGCCACAGATTTACTAGGAAGGGGAAAGGAGATGTGGTCCTCACCTTCCAAGCACATACATATCAGGCTGGGGGACATGTTTCTGGGAAGGTTGCTGAGAGACAGATTAGAGCATGACTAAGATGGGATATAGTAAATATATAATAATATATATAATATATAATAGTAAATATAGTAAAAAAGGCCAAAAATTTGGACTGAATGAGCTGGAATGACATGAGTTATACACAGGGAGGTATGTATAGGCAATTTAAGCAATGACACTGCTGACATACCTTAGCAATAAGTAAAAAACCTATTGCAAGTGATGAAAGTGGAAAACCAGCTTAAAGCATGCAGGGATGTGAAACAGCTGCAAACCATATCAACGACAGGAAGGATTCATAGATTTACAGACAGGATTGGTTGAAACACTCCATTTAGATTTCAAGTCAGCAAAGCAGGTTCAAATATAAAATGCAATGAAACCCATGCAAATGAATCTCTGAGTGCTGATATCAGCAGCACATTTTATCCATAATGGCAGGAAATTATTTAAGGTGAAGAGGATTTACAAGAAAACAAAAGGACAAGACCAAGTTGAGGAAAGACCCATATTATCATAGTCTTGTTGTGGAAGATCAGTTTTCTAAAACCACTTTCAGACCATTTGGGACACCTCCACCACAAAACAGTACAGCTTTTGATTCTTCTATCCATTTGACAGCAAACATGGATTATTTGTATAACATTAAGAATGTTAATCTTATAGTCTTACACAATTGCAACCTGAGCTTTCCAGAAACTCACCCATTACAAATTTTTTTCAACAAATGAATTCTTACAGACCCTCAAAATTCTGCCTCCAAGACTCCCTTCAACTGTTGCATTTGGTGCAGTTTACTATGGGAGACTTCTCCCATTAGTTCAAAGTCTCTCTGAACAATTCTTGGACCAGGCAATATAAAATCACTTAAAAAGTGTGTTACTGTAAAGTTCTTTTGGGGAGGAGCCCAAATGCTGGAAGTTGCATAACACGTGTGCTTTCCTGCGTCTTTTCAGTGTTTTACAATGCAGTCCTTTGGCAAGGAGCACCTGTTGTAATTGATGTGAATATATGAGAACTGTGATTTGGGAAAGTCTAGTCAAATAATGAGTCTGGTAATTCTAACAAATGATAGCTACTGAGAAGAAACACAGACACACAAATAAAATCTCTCTTACTCTAAGAAATGCCCAGTATAGTTCAAATTGCAGACTGTAAACTGATATGTGAACTGAATTGTAATGACAAATAATCTTGGCAGCAATATGAGAAATAATATGTATGTTAAAAACGTGAATCTTTTTCTTATATTTATAGGTAGTTGCAATTTGAATCTCTTGGAAGTTTTTTATTCTCTTTTTGTTGTTGTTGTGGTTATTTTTTGTTCCAAACTTGCTATCCTATCAAGTTACTAGAACATGGAATTTTTATGACTCCTCACCTGCCAGGCATGTGTACAGCAAGCATATTCTTAATAATGACAGTTTTTATTTTGCAGATTTCTGTGTCACTTTCTAGCAATAACTCTTTTCTTCAGTATAACCAATAGAATAGGATAAGTATATAAGATATGTTACAAAATGTTCATGATAACAAGTAACGCATGAAAAAAATCATGTTCTTCTTGACAAATAAAGATGTTTTATGTGTGGACATCAGATTTGGGAATTCTACCTGAATGGTTTCATCAAGTTAGAAAGTCTGATTGTACTTGGAAATGAAATTTTAGTCTGTCTAGTTGAGCTTATTTCTTTGTTATAAAACTTCTATTTAGAATAACAGGAGTTTAGCTTCTTGTTACTTTCTAAGTCAATAAAAATAACTGTATGGAGTGGATTTGATATCTTAAGCATGTCTGAGTGCACTTGAAAGAATTCTGAGAAAGGCATCCTTTCTAGCTTTTTTTCTAAAGACTTCAATGAACCTATTTACTTTAAAAAAATCTGGACTTCTTACCTCCCAGTGCAGAGAAACATTAAATCACAGAACTGCACAGAACTGCATCATTCATTCCTAAGGTAAGAAAGCCAAGAGCATGCCACTACTTTGTCATTAGGACAATGAGACACAGGACAAACAAACAAAACCAAAATAAAAGAAAAACCAGGAAAAACTGCCAACACACACACACACACACACACACACACGAGAAAAAAAAAAGCTCTGTGAAAGCATATAATAAAAACCTCACAATTATGTTCTTGTACATTCATCAACAATCTCTATTAAAATCAAAAGAAGAATTAAAGCAAAAAGCCTTTAACTGGAGCAGCTCATAAAGTGGAAATCTTTCTTATTCAAAAGAACTGTAATTTCTTAAATTGCTTCAGACCTTCAAAACCTTTTTTTCTGAAAACTAGGATTTCTGATAAAGTGGATTTCTGAAACAACACCATTCCCCAATATCTGTTACTAAGCACTGAAGTCAATTGTATTGAAAGTCTTGAGACTGCAAACATCATCATGACTCTGATGGGCATGTTACTTTCAAAGTGCAGCTATTGGCACCTGGAGATTAGATGCTATAGTCCATGAATTCGCAGTTCACCAAGCCCTGTCAATGAGAGTCTAAAAAACATTTTAGATGTGCTGTCCTGAGAGAGATGTTCCAAAATATTCTAAAAATGCCCGATTCCATTGAAGAATAGTGAGTGGATCCTTTCTGTACTGGCTGTACGGACAGGATCTTCAAGATTTAGATATCCAGATTACTATGTATGCCAAAATTTGGATCTAATATCTAGGAAAGTACAGGTCTATGTGCCTGAAATTAGGTGTGTAACATTTCAGGCAGAAACTTCCCCAGGCAGCTAAAGGTCATAGAGTTATATTAATAATGCATAGAGATACACTTGTCTTTTCTGAACTGACTACACTGGTACCAGTGTCCTAACAAAGGCTGGTTAGGATTGGACTTTTTTTTATACTCAATTTTCTGCAGGAACATGATTTACTGAGTGTATTCAGATCATGTCTAACTCTTCCAGCTTCTACTGAGTTAAAATAATGTTTATTTATAGAGTTTTGCATAATGGCTGTTGGATAAACACCCCAGTCAATAACCCAGAAGGTAGAATGGAATTTATTAATATTTTAAACGTAATAAAGGCAAAATCAGCAGCTCCCAAAAGAGTATTTTCTTAGCAGAATTTCATCATGGATCATCACTTTCCTCTTGCTTTACTTGATCCTAGTAAGCTATGGTTTTGCAAGCATAAATTATTTAGAATTTTTGTACATTGGACAGTGCTAGCAGTGATTCAAAATGAAAAAAAGATCTTCATTCATGTAGTATCAGGTGGAAACTAAGGTTATTTCCAATACAAAATTTCAGAGTAGCTATAAATCATTGTTCTGAGGGAAAGCATTATATAATATTTGAAATTGGAGTATTTTTCCATGTTTCTATGTACCATGAAGTACATAGTGGTATTTAACAAGTTATTTCACCATTTTTCTTTTTCTCCACATGGAATTAGAATCATAGAATTATAGAATCATTAAGGTTGGAAAAACGTTTCCAATATCAAGTCCAACCTTCTACCCAACACCTCCATGACCACTAGACCATGTCCCAAAGCAACACATCCTTTTTAAACACCTCCAAGTATGGTGACTCCACCACTTCGCTGGGCAGCCTGTTCAAATGCTTAACTACTCCCTCAGTAAAGAAATTATTCCTAATATCTAATCTGAACTTCTCCTGGCACAATTTGTGGCCATTTCCTCTTGTTCTGTCATTAGTTACTATGGAGAAGAGGCCAACACCAGCCTCACAACAACTTCCTTTCAGGTAGCTGTAGAGGGAAATAAGGTCTCCTCTCAACCTCCTCTTCTTCAGGCTAAACAATCCCAGCTCCCTCAGTCTCTCCTCCAATCCCCTCGCCAGCTTTGCTGCCCTCCTCTGTACCTTCTCCAATGCATCAATGTCTTTCTTATACTGTGGTGTCCAAGACTGGACACAGTACTTGAGATGCAGTCTTACCATTTCTGATACAGGCCAGGATGCTGTTGGCCTTCCTGGCCAACACACTGCTGGCTCATGTTCATCTGGCCATCAACCAACACCTCTAGGCGCTTTTCTGCCTGTCAGCTTTCCAGCCACTCTTCCCCAGGCCTGTAGCATTGCAGGGGGTGGTTGTCACCAAGTGCAGGACCTGACCTTGTTAAACCTCATACAATTGACCTTAGCCCATTGATCCAATCTGTCCAGATCCCTCTGCAGAGCCTTCTTACCCTCAAGCAGATCAACGTTCCCACTTAATTTCATGTCATCTGCAAACTCATCCAAATCATTGATAAAAATGCTAAACAGGACCAGCCTCAGCACTGAGCCCTGGGGCACAACACTTGTGACCAGTTGCCAACTGAATTTAACTTTGTTTACCACGACTCTCTAGGCTTGACCATCCAGACAGTTTTTAACCCAGTGAAGAGTACACTTGTCTAAGACATGAGCCCCCAGCTTCTCCAGCAGAATGCTGTGGAAGACTGTCAAATCCTTTACTAAAGTCCAGGTAGACAACATCCAGAGATTTCCACCCATCCACTAGGTGTGTCACCTTGTCATAGAATAGATCAGCTTGGTCAAACTGATCCTGCCCTTCATGAACCCACATTGGCTGGGCTTGATCACCTGGTTGCCCTGCACCTGTAGTGTGAGCACACCCAAGATGAACTGCTCCACATACTTCCCCAGTGCTGACGTCAAGCTGACAGGCATGCAGTGATAGACTCATAGAATCATTAAGGTTGGAAAAGTTAAATTAAAAAAGTCTGTTACTTCTCGGGAAAATTTCATTGTAATTTCACATATGATTCCAATACAATCTCATTCATCTCTAAGGACATTTTAAACTCCGTTCAATATATGGCCTGGCCATATCAGTATTTGAGATGCATTCTCTTTCAATCCTTTTATCCCTCCTCATTTACATTCTTATTGCATAGAAAATTATCCATAAACTTCGAGACCACAGAAATCTGCAGATTTAAATGTCTCACTGTAACATTGTTTCTGAGATGAAAATAAGCATCAACTGTAGCTGTACACTGAGACCCTGGACACTATTCACTTTAGCTCTCTGGTTAGAACTATAATCAAATACCTACTCTTCAGTGCAATGTGAAATGGTTATCAATTAAGCAAAATCAATAATAAGTAATTATGTTTTATTAAGATGATACTGAGTGAAACAAAAATAATTTAGAGTTAAAACTTGATTAAATGTTGAATTGTACTTAATTGTAATTTAAGCTTGCTTGTTTTGATGCTGTAAATTTCTAACAAGTGATTTCTGGCATATGTGCAGAAATGCCATTGAAATTAGCTTTCTTGAAATATTTTAGCAGTTATGCTTCTGGTAGCTGAAAAAATATTCAAGCACTTGCAAAAAAACCTTGGTTTCAAATGAGAGTTAAAGTTATAGGGCTGAAACAGGACTCTTTTTCTTGTATTGTTCATTCAGTTCTACTGTAACCCTAAAGTCAGTTTTTAATTATCTGAACACAGACAAGGAATGAAGTTTTGTAAGGATTTCTATAGTGATGCAGCTCCAATAAATCTCTGTGTCTATTTGTCTGATATCAGCTTTTCACAGTATTCTGTGAAGTGAGAGAAGTGAAATTTTCATCTTTCCTATTTTACTACTTCAGCATAAACTGAAAAAGATTACTTTCCTCCAGTAATTTAATCTAAGTCTTCCTCATCCTCTTCTCACCCTAAGCTAACTGCCATCAGTGGACAGGAATGTGCTATTTTAATTTCTCTCCCGTGCATGGTGAGTACCAGACCTGACCACAAGATGCACGAGGAGGGCACCTGGGCCTGCACGGTGGACAGGAGCATATAAGGATTTGCAGGGATCTGACATCCTTGTGTGGATGGGAATAGGTATGGATGTTCAGGGATCTCACTGTGCTCTACACAGCCCAGAGCCCAGCTGAACCAACTGACACCTCTGTAAAGGAATCCACTTAGGTGGGCATTCAGTATTGATCTCTCTTCATTGCCTTAGTATACAAATGCAGATACACTAGATCAACATAGTTGCATAATAGACTTCAAAACACAAAGTAGCATCTTGGACCAATTGTAAACTCTCACAGCATTAACAGATTGCCACCCAGCCTGAGCAATTACATCTTGTTGTTGCATTGAGCAGGAATTTGGACCCTTACTCTGCTATTAACAGCCTAAAATGTTAAGCAAATGGGCAAGAGAAAATAATGCATAGCCATCACAAAAAAACCCCATTATTTTTATTCATTTGAAGTTGAGATAATTTTTACTCTGTGTTATACAAAATGTTCATTATGGGAAACAATGGTTTTTATTCAAAACCCAAATATGGACCTTTGGAAAAATAACCTCTTTTTCATGATGCCAGGGGCAAGTATGGATGTTTTTCATGAGCATACAAGTGTCTCAAATTAAGTTGTGTTTGCAACAATTTAAATCATAAGTGCTTTCCATGTCCCTGGTTTACAACAGTGTATTCTGCTTAACAATAAGTTGAAAGATAAAGTTTAAAAAACAAAGCCACAAAGCTTCTTTAAAACTTAGTTTAGTGACTGTGTTTGACATTAATTTTTAGGGACCTATCATCATAAATTTGTTTGCATATACAATTTCAGCAACTTGGTCTCATTACATTTTACCTCAGAGGAGTTTTCTTCTCTTTCTCCAATGTGTCTATTCTAATCTAAAAAAAAAGAAATCTAGGTTCTCCAAGTGAGATTCCAGGCAATGTCAACCTGGTTTAGGTTCCTGTCCAGAAGCAGTGAAGTGTAATAAGTCTGATCGTGATGCTAAGCTATTTCATTTCAGAGATGTCTCTGTAGCTGGAAGTGATTTAAGGGAATATGTCAGTCAAAATATGATTGGAGTAGCAACTGTTTTCATACATGAACTGGCTTCATTATCACTGAAATGGAACCATTCTTTCTTGAACTCATACTGTATGACAATAAGCCCCCAAACACATCAAAGCTGTCTATGACTTACAAACAAAGCCCACAGCTTTACAGCAAAAAAAATAAAAAAATTAATAAAATGTTTTTCATGTTACCAGCTGTAGCAAATTTTACTAAATATCTTCATACTCACTGATGTACCCTGTTTTATCTAGTGTATTCCGTTTAACCAGTTTCCCATCCTCTGTGTGACCTGGATAGAAAAGGTAAGCAGGAAAATTTTCAGAAAAAAAATGTATAAAATTACAGCTAAATTGTCTTTTAAGTCTTTGAAAAATATAAAAGTAAATTTTTTGTAATATACAGAAGGCACATTAGGTACCATAACCACTCAACTCTGACTTCTCTGATTTGGAAATACATGGGATTTCCTCAAAGGTCAAAAATATAATAAGAGTATTATGCCAATATTACCTTTTCCTCAATAAAAATCCTTAAAAATTATTCATGGTTTTTATTTTTCTGAGGAATGAATCAAGAAAAGAACAGTGTATGTCTCATATTCTAATACATTAACTAAAGGACCTCAAAACCAACTGGCTAGTTGTAGATTTGAAACAGGATGCTGTGGGTGCTAAACATTTGCATGGATTCAAAAAGTAATTACACTGATTCATAGGACAAAGATCTATTGAACAATATTAAATATTATGTCAGTCTCAGAAAGTCCTTGAGCCTCAAATTGTCAGAGACTGGGAAAGTACCACAGAGAAAATAACAGTATATGTAGCCCCAGTTCTTACACTGTTACTTAGGTATCTGATTTTGGCACAGATGGGCACTTGGGCATATAAATTATACAAATAAAATACTTTTCCCCATAAATAACTACTTTTAAACTACAGCTGTTCTGGCACTACAGCTGTACCCAGCAATACCTTTCATCTGTAGCTTAGACCTGTGAGAATACTGTGGCCTCCAAGAGACTTTGGACCACATAGACTTTGGTCTGTGAGCCAGGAAGGCACCTTTTCTTATTTATACCTCTATGCTAAGGCAGGGTAAGTGATACATCAACACATTTTCATAAGGTAAGTGCAAAATTCTTGTGTTGCACCATTTGTGCTGATCCTGTTCATCACCTTCTTCATTGCTTGGAAATGAGTGGATGCCTGAAACAGTTTTTCTTCTGAGTTTTACTTGCTAAACTGAGATTCTAAAGGCAGGAACTGACTCATACTACTTTGTTCCTCCACAGTCGAGAGAGAGACTGACCTCCACAGGGTCGTCCATCCCTTCTAACTTTTCAGTAATGACTTAGCACTTACTTAGATGCATTAGATGCCTGAATATCTTTGCCCTCCTCACTCCTCTTTTGGGGTCTACCTCAACAGCTCTGAGAGCATTGCAATATCCTTGTAATACAATCCACTTCCCCAAGCTGTCCTGTTATTGTATTACACAGCTGAAACAGAGGAAAGATATGATACAATGGTCAGTTGTCACTGAGTTTCATTCAGTCTCCAGATTCTTTGAGGACCAACATACATGGGCCACGCAAGAGCCCATTGTTTTCTTCCCTTATTGCTGGATGGAAATCATCTGCCCATTTCCAACAGACCTCAAGTCCCCAAAAGGCCTCACTACATCATGGATTTTTTCTAGGAATCTCAACCTAAGGAAAAATTAGATCAGTAAGGTAACATCCACATGTGGCATCTGCAGTGTCCTGAGATGAAATAGTGCTCCAGCACTGTGATTTAAAAGTTTTATATGAAAATAAAATTTAACAGTTTACTTTTAGGTATTCTTACAACCATGAGAGAGTAGAGTGCTGACTAGGACTAAAGTGCCTTTAATGCTGCAAACCAAACCAAAAAGCGATGTGCTTGGATACATGGTCTAGTCCCCAACTGAATAGCACTGAACCTAGCCAAAACTCATTTACATTGTCAGCACTTGGCCAAATTATGATGATTCTGTTTGCTTATAAAATGAATTCCTATAGTTTTATCTGAGTAATTTACCCATTGTGTGTGCTTCACAGGATTCCATGAACTGTGAACATTTGTAGTGTTTATTGATACCGTGTGTTAATGCATAACTGGATGGACAAAGACTAATAAGATGAGTAAAGTATATAAAAGTGTTGGTCAGAGAGGATTTTTGACATTTTTCACAAAGAATTTCTCATGCATAAAGACTGAGCTTGTTGTCTGGAGAAAATATCTATCATATGCAGAGGCACCAGGCATGTTGCATCAGTTTCCTCATAAAAAAAAAAAGCCCTTGTGTTATAAGAACTTCAATAATCTGTAGAAGATGAACTCTAGCCAAGCTCCATCACAGAGAATTCTCCCAACAAATTTCTGATGTGGTCAGAACTGATTTCACATATTTGCTTAGATTAAACAAGTGTAGCCATTTTCCTCTAAGAACTTTCAAGGCAGTAAGGAATATTTAGCTACTATAAAACATGCAGTGGAATTTCCAAGATTCTTGATGGCAGTCATAATGTGAAGGAAAACAAGAAGTCCTTGCAAGCACTGATCAATTAAAAATGCATGTGATGCAAAATGTCAGTCAATATCAATTTCCATGCAGTAATAGAATTCACCTTCAGACAGTTCAGCACTTGGAAATTCAGAACAAAGTATCTCTAGCTCTAGCACCATAAAGCACTCTTAAAATACTTCTTAAAAAATCCTTTAATCACCACTAACCCATACTTTAAGCACTGAAAAACCCATTGCAAATTCCTATGCAATCCATGATACTTTTATTGTCTTACAACTTCTCCCACTCTGTCCTCCCATTCAAGCTGAACTTAGTACTGATGTCTGCATCCCATTCAGAGAGGTGCTCAGAAGAACAGTGTAGGCTTGATTTGGACTTTGAGGATCAACCTTCCCAAGCCATGCAAGGTATCTCTGTTTAACAAAGAACTCTGCATCCATCTCACTTATGCTGAGATCTTTGTTCTTTTTATAGGGCCTTCTAAGGAACTAGGTTTCTCTCCTCTCACGCTGTTATATAACTATGAGAAACAGGGAATGAGATGCAAAAGGACACAGAGTTGGGAGATGTGTTTGCATATTCATGTTCCTGTGCAACTTCTGAGCACTTGTTGCAGAGAAAGTCAAGAAAGCCCAGAAGATGTCAAGCCATGAAAATTAAATCCATATTAGGATAAAATACCTTATTCATTCCACTATTAATTTTTACATGACATAAAATCCCTTAAGCTGAGAGCACAATTTTTTTAAAAGTCAAGTTTCCTGCTGAATCTGATAGAAAAATTAACACACCCACTATATAATGTCGGAGCATCTAATACTTTTGATGAGAACTTCATGTTTTGATACCAAGCCAAAATACATGAAGTACTCATTCCAAAGTTTTGAAAGTGACTAGTGATACAACAGAGATTTTTTTTCAGAAAATCGCGTCATCATAAAGGCATATCTGGTTGGACATACAGAAGCCAATACATTTTGAAACTCTAGGAACATATCAAAAACTGTAGTGTTGGTTTTAACCTGATACATTTTCTGAGTGTAAAGCTTTGCTTCTATATTCTGCTTAAAGTTCAAATACAGTCTACTCACAGTCAACATGATGTTTTCCATATTGTATTTAGCATAAAGATAAGTAACTTTATAAAAAAAAATAATAATCAGAGGATTGATTCCTTCTCTGCTGTACCACTCAAAATCCATTCTTTTTTATCTGAAGAAAGATTATTATTTTATCTGATGCAGGGTGGCAAGACACTGATATTTTGATCTAATCCACCCCTGTAAAAAAAAGAGTAGTAACTTTAATTTCAAGATTTCAATGGTAGTATATGTCTTCTGTGTATAGGCTGACAGAGGTTATGATAACATATAGCCAAAGCAAGAGGTGGAGGAAAACATATGTTTTGTAATTATGCACATAGGCTTTATTATACTCATCACAGATACAGGCATGATTTTTGGAATGAATTATTTGATGAGCTATCCAGCATTTTATCCCTGACTCCAATCTAAAATTATGATAATGGCAACGAATCCAAACTCTTTGCTAAAGGAAAAACAAACTTAGAGATAAAAATATGGAAAACTACTGCAGTAAATTAAAGATTAAGCAAGAGTGTTGTAATTGCTTTAACCTTTGTTGGATTAAAATTATTTTAATTACACGAAATAAATTTAAAATACCAGAAGAGATTGCTGTGAGCTGGAGTGTGAGTGACACTCAGTTCACTGTAAGCATGGTTTGGTTATAATTTAACCATTCTACAGCCAAGTTTTGGGGAAAGCAGATGTCAACCAGGCATTACGATTGGATACTCAGCTTCTCCACTCACAGGACTTTTAAACTCTACATATCAAAATATGAAAGAGGATGTCTTTGCTTCAGGATGAATGTGAAAGCACTACCAAGGGAATAAGTAAGTGGCCAGGCACCATATCCAATAGACCAAAAGTTTGCCTTTTACACATTGTACTGGTATAAGGAAGAAAGATGTTCCAGTGGTTACAATGGCAGTTTGTAATGCTGTTGAGTGGAAACTGGTTCTTGTTCTGTTGCTCATTTCCTTGGCCACATCACATAACACTCAGGGCCAGACTTAAAGGAGACTTGGGTGTGGTTACTATTACACTTGACTTTCAGTTACCCAACTGCAAGAATTCAGTAACGCTTAGACATCAGAGGTTACAGGTGTCCTTTAAGAAAGGTTGTTTTATACCCAGAGTAGATCAGTGCTTAAACTGGCTGGATGCAGTCCCACAGAGAGACAGCAGCTTTAGATAGCCTCTTTCAAAAACACCACAGAAGAAGAGGCTTAATGCTACAGTCAGGATTAATTAAGCTCATCCCTACCTCTAGTGTAGATGGGGCAGATACATGTATGGCTGTGACCTCTGCACCAGCCATGTATCTTCTTATGCTTCCATAAGGCAAGCTTCAGACCAACCTGCTCCTACTTAAAAAATTTTGTCATCATGTATGAGATCTTACACAATACAGGCAAAGACGTGTGGCTAATTGACTTGTGATTGCAATATGAATACTATTGGCACAGTAATTCTGTAAGAAGGCCTTACAGGACCATTATGTAAAGGCACAGCCCATAGCTGTTGGTGCACACATGGTTATAGCTTGTGTCCCCCAACTGCATAGTCACAGTCTAGATTTCCACAAGCTGTACTGGGAGAAGAAAGCATGTAAGACTGGGACTCACCAAAGCTGCCATTTTAACAGGGCTTATACCAGGGGAATATAGATGAGATCCTCACAAATTTATTTTCTGTCTCAGACAGATCACTTTTAAGCCTGACATTGATTCCTACATAAAACTGGATTTAGAGTCCTAAATCTCTATAAATGTGTATATATACATACATGTCCTTGGTGTATTCATATCCATGTCACCCATGTTTACAGAGGAAATGTTTGCCTCCCCCACAAAAACAGTTACTTCTGGGACAAATGAAACATTCAGAAGATAAAGGGATATGAGTGAAAGATTTCAACACCATATAGACCTATCATGAGAACATTCACCTAGAAGAGGGAGCACCATAGTTCTGTCAGACATAATGTTGCTGCCAAAACTGCTCACATATTTGACAGTGAACAGTCATGGGACAAAATACACAATTAACTTGGGTAGGTGGGACCAGAATCCCACCTGACAGTTGAGAAATTCTTGATATATCTGCTTGCAGGTTCCCTACGAATTTGTATGGATCAAGAGAAGAATGACATTTAAGTAAAACAGTTGCATGTTCTGTATAAGCTCAGAAGATATAGCGGGTGTTGTTGACTTGAGACAGTCACAGCAGGAGAACTGTGAAACCTACCCTTTGCAGACAGAAGTCTGAATGCATGAATGAGATGATCCACAGCAGGATAATGCTGCAGCAACCCTACAGGAATGATGAGGCATTAAATAGAAAATGCCTGTAGCATTTTGCTAGGGTTGAAAAAAAAAAAAAAAAAAATCAAACCTGCAAAATGGGGCCATTTTTAACTCACCTCTCCAAAACATACTCTATCAAGTTAAAAGAAATCTAAGTCTTTGACACATTCTATTTCAAAAACAAATACAGGAACAGAATAATTATGTGAGTCCAGGAAGTAGGAATAAACTCTATGAGCTAGCAATGAGGAGCAGCCTCCCAGATAAACTGCTGAAAGGTTTATTACAAGTCATTTACAGCAAGAGTGGACAATGCAGTAGGGAATAAATGATCTGGCATTAAATGAGAGTGGAAGTTGGACAAATAACCTAAGTGGAGTTTTCCAACTCTGATTTCTTTGTTTCTACAGAGATTATGAAGAAAATTAAACCTCTAGCACAGTAGTTTACATACCAATGTATGGGATGTGTCTTCTTATGTGTCCAGTTGAGTAAAGGAGGAATTGACAATATTCAGTTCAAAAGGGAGTAAAATTATCTTAGAGACATGTTGGATCACATCTAAGGTGTAAATCAACTTCTTGACCCACATGTCTGTGTGAATCAGCAGCAGAGGAAGATTTATGACATGAACACTCATTCCACTAAATGCATACATGTAAGTCAGATGAATCTGCAAGCAGACATTTCCCTGTTTTGTATTACCAACATGAAGTTGTTGCTCCAGATTTCATGGGGTTCACTTTCTTTAAGCAGAATGGATAATCTTGCAGAAAATCGCCATGAAGAAAACAGTAGGTTAGAATGAGAAAAAATGCTTTACTCTGGAGTTTTGCAAGACTTTCACTGTCTTGCCTTTTAAAGGCCCCCTTTAGACATGCTTTTATATCTTTTTCTAGGGGCTTGCAGAACTGTGCTACACCAGTCTTTTAGAAGAGAGCACAGCATGTTTGCTAACATCTTCCCTTCTAAGTTAATACACACAGAGTAAAAACACTAATGCAGATGTCTAGCCAGGAATATTTTTCATCTGTACATCAATAAATATTTTTGGGATACATTCAAATCCTCTGAAAAACTGCTTTCATCATTAATAAGTAAGATTGCAGAACAGTGAATTCTGCTCCTCCTGATGAGATATTCCTTGTGGTCAGCACCAAAATCACCATAAATTGATGAGATGTTTTAGTCCAAGATGAGAAAACAGGAGCCATTGGTTTCAATGAGCAACTAAGAAAAATCTATGAAGTAAAAGCACTGCTTATACAGCAGTTGATTTATTTTTAATAACACAACTGTAAAACCATAGGCCTGTGATGTGAGCCAAGCACCTTGGGTGTGTGTGCTTTCAGAAGTGGAATGCTTGAGGCCCAAAGAGATTGTGGTGTCCCTGAAACTTAATGTGCAAGTAGCTGAGCTGACAATAACTGAGCATCAAACTCTATGATATGGATTCTGCAGGAAAAGCAGCTGCATCAGCTGTTCAGGCACCCACATCGGTAGTTTGTTTTCCCATTACAATCTGCAACCTTGCTCAGTCTTTCTTGGGAGAGCAAAGAACTGGGGAGATAGAAGAAAACACAGCCTGTATATGATGCTGTGTCATGCAATGCCATGATTCTCTTTGCTTTTTACTCATATCTTTGTTGCTTCAATGTGGGTATAATAGTAAATACAAAGGGAATTTCATTTAGTGTTTGGCAGCATTCATGCAATATCTTAAATGTAATGGTGAGAATGTAATTACTGTCCCCAACAAAATATGTGGACACTTTGGAGAAGAGATCCCATAACTCTTTGATATCTTCATATAATATATGACCAAAGTCAAGTGAAACTAATGTAAGACTACTTATTGGTTTCTTGGGCTTTTGATTAGACTTGTATTTAAGACATAAACATATGATTTTAGTATTCTCTGAGAACCTGCTTGAACCCATTTTTTTCAAGGAAATAATTAAAGTTTATACACAGTTCATGTTAGTTAACCCCCTCCACACTGGGAAAAAAAAAAAAAAAAAAGGGGAGAAAGAAAATTTAAGAAAATATTTTAAAGGAATAAATTCAGCATCAGGTCCCACTATATTGACTCTTAATGTTTAACCCCAGCCATCAGCTAAGCCCCACACAGTCTCTCACTCAATTCCCACCCCAGTGGATGGGGCAGAGAATTGGAAGGGTAAAAATGAGAAAATTAATGGGTTGAGATAAAGACATTTTAATAGGTAAAACAAAAGCTGCACATGGAAGGAAAGAAAAAAAGAATTTGTTACTTCCCATTAGTAAGCAAATGTTTAGCCATCTCCATGAAAGCAGAACTTCATCATTTGTAACAGTTACTAGGGAGCACAAATGCCATAACTCTGAGTATTTATCCTTCCTCCTTTTCCCCTGCAGCTTTTATTGCTGAGCATGCCATATGATGGTCTGGAATATCCCTTTGGTCAGCTAGGGTCAGCTGTCCTGTCTGTGTCCCCTCCCAAATTCTTATGCACCTCCAGCCTACTTGCTGGTGGGGTGGGGTGAGCAGCAGAAAATGCCTTGACCCTGTGTAAGTACTGTGCAGCAATAACTAAAACATCGATGTGTCATCAACACTGTTTTGGTGACAAATCCAAAACATTGCACCATATGAGCTACTATGAAGAAAATTAACTCTATCCCAGACCAAAGCAATATAATATACAAGCTGTGGACAAAGCAGAAAGCAGAACTCTATTGTATTTCCCAGAATCACAGAGCTGATGAGGCTGGAATCAGTTCTGGTGCTCATCCAGTCCAGGCTCCTACTCAAGGCAGAGTCCCTACAGCAGGGTGCTCAAAGCAGCATCTCACTGAGGTCTGAGTATCTTCTGGGACAGAGACCCCACAGCCTATCTGCTTCAGTGTCAATCCACACTCAGAGTAGAAAGTACTTTCTTATATTAAACAGAATTTCCCGTAATTCAGCTTATGCCCATTGACACTGTGTAGATACTTTCATCTAGGTTGTGGTCTAGGAAGAGCTGTGATACTTCTGGCCAGTTGTAGTTGGCCACAACCGCTACTAAGTCCACTAATTGCATCAAATAGTGTTCAAGAAACATTAAAGGATGCTTTGATAACTGCTCAAATGTAACTATTTACATTTTATGCAGGAGGAAACCTACTTTTCTAATATGGCACTATTACTCCTGGA
Source organism: Megaceryle torquata (assembly GCA_024611175.1). Classification (NCBI taxonomy): domain Eukaryota; kingdom Metazoa; phylum Chordata; class Aves; order Coraciiformes; family Cerylidae; genus Megaceryle; species Megaceryle torquata. Next base: position 84,050 of record JANIJG010013624.1, read on the forward strand.
GGAATTCAGCACAACCTCAGCTGTTATTGTTTTGTGCCAAGTGGTTTATTATGATTGAATGGAGGGAGTTTTCCTATTTCTATAACTTATTGCCTCCTTTCACTCTAGTCATTGTTTCTAAACTACAGCTGGTTAGAAAGTATATATGATTCCTTTATTCATAGAAAATTACTAAAAAAGATCAAAGTATTTAAGTCAGAAAATTCTGTTGGAAGTCAAGAAAAGGAAAACAATAGCTTTTGCCCAAAGTCTTTTCTTTTCCCCATGTATCATATTTCTGTGGCTGGAAAAAAACCCACAAAGATGAAGCTAAATTTTCTTAGGAGAAAACTTTGGTGGGTAATTATCAATCATTTTTAGCTGAAATTTTTTACTGCACTACATTTATATATGTTTCCCAGTCTTTCCTCTTTAATGTCAAATATGTCACAAATTATTTGAGAATAACAACAGCCACTCTGTATGTTTACATATGTGCTAAAATGAGCACATCTGCATTCGGAAAAAATAAACACACTACCATGTATGTGAGTATGGATGTAATTCTGTGTTCCAGTATTGAAGTTAGTTCTGGTTCATCTGTTTTTACAAGGACTGTAGAATCAGATGAAACATCTATGTAGATGTATGTTAGGAAAAGAAAACTATTTCCTAACAGTGTCTTAGGAATAAGAGAAAGATATATAATCTTAGTCACCTCCTGACAAAAAAAAAAAAAAAAAAAAAAGATGACTCTCTGAGGTAAACTCTCAATTGCTTTTTCTTGTAGCTGTATGTCCTGCCCTGTGTTTAGAGTTACTGCCAAAGATTGTTATGTAGACCAATACCACTGCTGGATCTTGTGTACCATACTGGGGGTGCAGGAAAGTGAAAGGCCGCACCTGCAGGGAGGAGCAGGCAGGGCAGGTGACCCCAAGCTGTCCAATGAGATATTACATCCCATATATGTCATATTTGATATAAAGCAGAGGAATCTGTAGGGTCTATAGCTCGCTTTTTCTAGGGGCTCCTGGGCTCTTCTCCACTCTTGGACAGTTTTGCCACCTTTGCACAGCTTAGTTCAGGTCCTTTTTTGGTTCCTTCCTCCAAGCATCCAAGGAGGACTCTGTCCGTTCTGTCTTTGATCCCATTCAGTGCATTCCTAAATCCAGTATCAGAATCTAGCTCCTGAACACAGTTCCCATCTGCTATGGGGCCCAGTTTGGGACACCCCTGGTGCCTGCTCCACAGCATCAGTGCTGACAGTGATGTAATTACCACCAGGGGGGTTGGGTTTGATACTGGTTTTGTATATATTTGTATATATTCCATTTTTATTATTATTATTTTAATTTTCATTAAAGCTGTTCTAGTTTCCTTTCGTAATCACTGAGTATCTTTCCCTTATTCCCTTTCTCTTCCCCCTTGGGGAGGGAGGGGGGTTAACAGAGAGCATCTGTTATAGGTCCAAGGGGCCACCCTGACCCTAAACAATGACACTGTAAGAGTCTGAATCTATGCAGTTTCCATTTTCTTTTGTTTTATTCACTTTCTTTTATTCTTACTTGTACAGCTATGAAGCATTCCTTTTTTTTTTTAGATCTTTGATGATATGTCCTTGACAATGTATAATCAATTATCAAAACTCCTTTAGCAGATATTTGTTTAAGCAAAGTGTGTTAAATAGGAATAAACTTTCTTCATAAATCTGCTCCTTAAACTGAAAAACATAGATGCAGTATGTTGTGAACACCTGTAGGCAATGACCACTGGAACATTGCAAACTAGGAAGTTTATATAGGAAAACAGTTGTTATGAATATCATTAGCAAGGCCTTTTGCAACAGGATGAGGGGTAATGGCTTTAAACTAAAAGAGGGCAGATTTAGCCTAGATGAAAGGAAGACTTTTCTACAGGAGAGTGTTGAAACACTGGAACAGGTTGCCCAGAGAAGTGGTAGGTGTCCCATCCCTGGAAACATTCAAGGTCAGGTTGGATAAGGCTCTTAGCAACCTTATCTAGTTGTCCCTGCTTGCTGATGGGGAGTTGGACTAGATGACCTTTAAAAGTGTCATCCAACCCAAACCGTTCCATGATTCTAAAAGATAAGAAATGTAATATTTTACCACTTAAAAGACTTTATAGGTATTTAGCCAATAAGATTTTAAAAGAAAACAACAAAAAAGGAATTATAAATCTCATCTTAAAAGGTAAGCTACTTGTTCATTATCCTGTTCTCATTGTTCCTATGTGCTGATAGGTCACTTTGCTTCAGCACCCAAAGGGCATCATGACAGTGGAAAGCCTTGTTGAACAAGATCATGATATCCTGAGGTCGGTCCTTTCTGCATATGTATCAGATAAGACGTTTCTAAATAGCCCTAACCAGCCCATTTTCAGGTTCCTATGATTACTCTTCGCAACTGCTTTAGCACATTAATCTCTGTAGCAAAATGTAGTAATGCAAATACACAGAAGTACAATCCTGAGACAGAGGACAAAAAAGGATGTCAGAAAATGTGTGTAACAATTTCCTACTAAGACAGAAGGGATAGGGCAGTAACTTATTATGCTGAACTGATATGTGTTCACAGTGGATGATGAAGATATTTCAATAATGTGCTTTGTGAGATAGGATCCTTCTCAGACCAAGAATCATGGAAAAACATGTGAGACATTCAAGGTTATGGTGTTGGCAAATTAATTGACATTTTGCCATGGAAATGGGATGTCTCCAAAGTTCTGTGGGTTATAATGGTCCTATCCATCTTAGTCCTACACAATTTCATAAATGAAAATCTGTGTTATCACTGGGAATGTTCAAGGAAAGATTTCCTGTGCTGGTTTCAGAATGGTATCTTTAAAATCTGTTAATTGTTTTAGTTGTTAAGTCAAGGATGCTGTGACTAGAAAAGTGATAAAAAAGACAGAGCTTTGTAGTAGTATTTATTTGATTCTAGCATTAACAATGTAAACTTTGTATGTTGGTTTCTACATACATAAGCCTGGTTTGTAGCTATTTTAGTTATCTAGTCTACTGTTATGTAAAAGACTCAGAAGCACCACTTCCAGACATACAGAAATCACACTAATTTATTCTGATTTAGAGTGAACAGAAATCACTTTTCTCCTTCAAGATAGTATAGATAGTACCTTCTGTTATATAACTTGCTCAGTTGTTACTCCAGGAACAGCTGCACTAGATATATATATACACATCTTCACATGTGTATATGTGTACATATATATGCACATAAGTATGTTTAACAGGTGCATATGTTCAGGGATCTGGAAAATAACAATCTTTTGAGTTTAAGCGAATGAATAGATCAATGGGCATGTGATAATGTCATATTTCAAATGTCATTTTGTCACAAGTGGTGGATATTTGGCCATGTCCCATGCCTAATTCTAGAAGAACTTACAATAGATTAACGTGTTTAATAATTACAATTAAAAAAAAAAAAAGAAAAGTAAAAAAATTTGCTTTATTAACTGCTTCATTCATACAATTGCAACCACTGTGAAATATACCATGAATTAATTCAAAAACAGCTGCAGTTCTCATTAGTCCACTTTAAAGCACTGCAAAACCTAATACTTATCCTATGTTTTCATACAGCCTATATGTACATGTACGTTGGTGGGACAGCAAGAATTGATTTTCCTAATAGGGCATTTCTTCCTGTAAATATTCCCCGGTCATGGTCAGTAAACACATGGGAGACAGGATATCTGGGAAGAATAACGCAGTGCTAAGTCAGTGAAGAAAGGAAATGAAACAGTGCTAAGAAGTTAATTTTTGCACCATTCCTCTCCTGTTGCATGGCTCTGAATATCCATGCAGGATTCATGTGCAGGGATGTCCCTGTAGGGAAGGAAAAAACAACTTTAGAAGCTGTTTAAACAAGTTTCTTTTGGAGATCGGGGAGCAAAATGCTGAAAAAGTGTCCAAGGCACCACAAAATCTAGCCAACACTGTTGAACATGTTATTTACCCACTAAAATCCACCTCTCATAACCTGCAGATTCTTTGTAATGGACATCTGTAGGATTTTCACCTAGAAGTATTTTCAAGGGAGTAGAAAAATTTGCTCCTGACAACAGAGGCTTTCAGGTTACATCTGTACTTGTACACTGAGCAGGAACCTCTCACTGAGGCTGAGGTCAGCCAGTCAACTCCTCCCTACCCACCAAACCCTCTTACTCTCCAAAACAGAGTTGTCACACCCAAAATAGGGATGAGAATAGTCCCCTGCCTGTGTTAACTCTAGGACACACCTGGGAACTGTGTGAGAGCATGAATTGTCCCAGTGCAACATCAACCGGGTTAACAAGTTACCAGTATAGGTAGTTGTGTCTCAGCAGTCAGGGACATGTCCTGACACCTTAAGCATATTTGAAAAAGCATCTTGGGAAATACCCTAGCAGATATACCCAAGCTTGACTGTATTGACAAACTGGTTCCTTTTTATTTAGCTGCAGTGTGATTTTCTGAAATACCAAAGTGTACTAAACACTGTTAATGTTGCTATTCTACAAAACGTGGTGTCAAAAGGCCTACCAGTACTGCTCATGCTCACTGAGGGATGTGAGATTTGCTCAGCTCCACGTTCTGCCTCCTGCTCTCAGAAGAGGCTCTTGTCAGGAGGTTTTTCATCAGGTTGTTAACATTTGGGTGGGCCTTGAGCTGGGAATTATCCTGAGGACTTTGCATCTGCAGCTCAATCTTTGGTCTCCAGCATCTGAGCTACCACAACTGAGTGCTGCACACTGACAAAGCAATCCTTTACCCAAGATGGGATCTCTGAGGGGGTGGCTCACCCTGATCAAGGCAAGAGAGGCTCAAACCTTTTGAAATGTGGTCAAAAAAGACTAGTGAACTTTGTCCTGACAGAACAGTACCCTGAGCTTTGCTCACTGCTCTCAGCTATCTGTGCTCCTGAGAAGTCATGGTTGGGATGATCTGCTCATCTGAACCTCGTCATAGCAATCAAGAGCAACAAAGCACCCCAGAGAGTCAGCTGCCCTCTTTTCAATAGCCACTTAAGGAAAAAATAGTTTTTCCATAAAAATTCTGTTTTCATAAACTGATTATAAGCACACTCCAGAAGAGTGTTACAGGTGCCACATAGAAAGTTCACACATTTTCTGCTTGGAACAAAGTAGAAGCCTGCTTTGAAAGCGTGAGTGTAGGCTATAGGGCCCACTGTGACCACCCAATCTGATCTGTTCCTTCATAATGTTAACCTGAGAAATTCTTTTAGAAAAACAACTCCTTTGATCTTAAAAAAAATCCTAAATTTCACCAGCAACACTAAGTAAACGCCTACTCTGTTAAACATGTCTAGAGCAGTTTTGAATTTTCTAGCCCCAACTTCCTATGTCATTATAACTTTATCTAACAGATTAAACAACATATAATCATTGTGGGGTTTTTTACCCCCTAGCATCAGTAGTTAGACATTCTGGTGGGGTCACTCTTGTCCCTATCCCTTGAGGTCACAGGTGCTTCCATCTCTATGGCATGTTTGTCAAGGTTGATTAAAAAAGAATAGTTTGAGTAAAATCTCAGCAAATAAATATGATATTGACATTGCTTGAAGAACGGAGGAGTGAAGTGTTCAAAATGTTAGATTCTATTTATTATTTTTATTACAAATCCACCATTACAGGTCACTGTTTTTTTAATAGTCCTAATTTATTCAGGCAAGGGACAGGCAGAGTTTACTGAACTGAGATGCTCAGTTTGTCCTTGCAATGTCTCTCCTAAAAACAGTTTACTGAATGTTAATTCCAAGTGACCTGCAAGAGAGAGGTAAATTCTTAACCAGTGTAATGACGTGAAAGCTTTCAGATGGCCACTGTGTACCTTAGCAATGAATGCATACTTTCATGAGTAGAGAGGCTGTCACTTTTAAATCTAAAATTAGAGAAGTGATGTATTTATCTTACAAAGTATGAGTTGATTTCTGCTCTGGAAACAGTTGGTTCTCAGGAATAAATATCTATCACTTTCCACCATTACTAATTTTCAAGGGTACTGCTGCTGTTTTCATGGAGTTAAATAGGATCTGAGCACTGTTGATCTCTGCAATCTACTTTGAAGTGCATTGGTGGCCAGTTATTACTGTATTTATATGGTTTGAGGTCTAAAGGGAAAGTAAGTCCTTTTAGTGCTAGGTGCTGTACAAATAAAATTGAAGGGTGGTCCAGAGGATAAGCCCACAGTCCGGGAATGGCATCAGCTTCTGATGCTCTGCCAGATTCCTAAAAGAGTAAACAAAATAGTAATATTATTCTAACAGTACCTCCATGTATATTTATTTTAGTTATTTACAGACTAATTTTAGCAACGGTGACGGAAATTTTCAAAGGCAAAAGGGTCAGGTAGACACCCTGCCATGGAGGAAAGCCTATGTAAGTCATGTGTCAAATATTTTTCTTGTCTTCAGAATTTTTTCCCCACAGCTCTACAGGAGTCACATTGCTTCCCTGGGAGAACAGCCACATCTGAAGTGAAATGTTGATACTCTTTAGCACTTCATCCATTATACACATTATGCATGAACAAGAAGTTAGTAACAGAAGGCAATTAAAAGTACAAAAATGTTTGAATTGGCAGAAAATAACTAATCCTAGAGTCACATGGATTGGAAATAGGATTTCTTTTCTCTGCCAATGCTGGCTGGTTTCCCAAGTTACATTTTTACTGCAATTTGTCCAGGGTACTTTCAAAGGCCTCATGTTATCAGGACTTCTGGCTCTTTTCAGAAAGCCTAAAATAATTTTAAGATTACCACAAATTTCAGAATTGCATTCCACATCATTCAGCAGTGTCTACCTAAAACCCAAGAATCTCTTCCCACCTTTTGAGAAAAGTCTTGTGGAAATGCCTCCTCCTGTCCAAGAGAGATGCCTCACCCCTTTTCCTCAGAGACCATTTGATGAAGTTGGGACAAGTGGGCACAGGGTCAGGCAGGGTGGTGCTGTCTCCCGTAATTGCTCAGACCATTTCCATGGGCAAGGGAACAAAGGAGGGTAGTCCACAGCTCATCTGGGTCTTGCTGGAACACTTGTTTTCCTGGGAGCTTGCAGAAGACACTTTTAAAACCTTCTTAAGTACCTGGTCTGCATCTTTGGATGTCTAAATGCCTTCAGAAAGTGCTGATATCTGTTAGTGTCCCTGTGTTCATCCCAACTGAATTCAGCTATGATCAACAAGGAGAAAAAGTGCAGCCAGAAGGCAATGAATCCAATCAGGGGGGATTTCATTCTGTCTGCATTATCATGGGATGGATGGTCCTCAGAAAAGCCTATGATTTTCCACAGAAAGGCTGGAAATCCAGCTAAGCCTTGAAACATGATTTTCAGGTGACTGAAAACAGTTGGGGTGTCTCAGTTTCAGCTCCCTATAGTAAAACAGAGATGTCTTTCCTTTATCCAACCTAGCAGATGTGAAGAAACTCCTTACATGGAAGGTAATACGTCAACATTTAAAATAAAAGATAGCTGCTGCTCTGTGACTGTGCTGATGCAGGGGAAGACATGCAGTTAATGGTCCAAACAGTATGTCAGCAGCTTCTGCAGCTGACACAGAAGCACTTTCTGTAATGCTGTTGCTCACCATGCAGTGAACAGAAGGACTCAAACACCTCATCCTTGTCCTAACCATGGTCCCTCCAGTGTCTGTTTTCACTTCACTGTAAGAAAGACAGCATGGCCTTGTCAGCTGTCAAAGGATCTCACCTGGGTCATCATTATGCGGGCACCAGCAACTCAGGCTGGCAGCCTCTCAAACGTGGCTGTCCTCTGCAAAATGGGATTCATTATGTGAGCTGTCCAAGTGGTCTGGAACACATTAAAGGAAACAACGTTGTACAATGAATTTTCATCCACTGAAATGTGTTACAGTGCTTATCAGGTATTTGTATAAGCTGGCTCTACAGTAATATCAAGGTGATAACAATTTGCAGCTCCATTAACCATTGTTAGGCAGCAGAAAAAGCAGACATGTTGAAAAAAAGGCAGCCACACACGAACAAGGAATGCCTGGTTTAAAGAAGCCATTTACATATTAAGTGAATTGCTTCTGTTGAACAGCTATGTGTAATAAAGGTAGTGCTTTCTCATGTGGCTAAAAAGACTGCTCTGTATATTGGAGCCTTCTTTTTACTCATCTGATGAAAGTGATCTGTAGGTGCATTGCCAATGAAAGACAATATTCCTCTTTCCCATTTCAAGGGAGAAACTTACCTCCGCTTAAGCTTTTAAGGTCTTATTTATTGGTTCCCAGGACTGTTCCTTTGTGCCTGAAAAGAGGGAAATATTGTAAGCAGTCCCTACTTCAAAGAGTTTAATATTCAAGCTCAAGTGAAAGATCACATATAACAATGAGGTGGAAGTGGAAAAGGAAAGAACAAAGTCATATATGTACTACAGGATAAATGTCTTCACAGTGTGATTCAACCACGTTTTTGGCTGGTTATAGCAGACAGCAAACATTGGAACTAAAGTAAGTGTTCTATGATGATGTCTCCTTAAAATAATTTCTTGCAGACTGGATGGTAAAATTTAGGCATAAAAGAGCAAGATTTATGAGGGGAAGAACTAGAGAAGCACAAATGTCTGCCTTTTGCATGAATACAATGTGTCACAATGTATACATATGGATTAAACAAAGAACAAACATAAAGTTGTTATAGTGGGTCATACAACTTTTCACAAGGATGTGTCTGGCCATGTCATGACAGAAAGATCCATTTACCTCATTAGGGTGATCACTAGCTGTATGGTTAGGAAAAGAGCTGCTCCCAACAGAAGGTAAATTTCAGCTTTGTTTCCTATGACTGCTTGAGATGTGGGAGACCTGGTTTAAAATCCTAAACTGGGGCCAGCCTCGTCTCAAGACATAGATGATATGGTCTTCATTTGGCCATCAAAGTCCTGAGGAATCTTTCTCAATGGGAATGGGAATTCAGAAGAGATGCTCTTGGGGCAGGAAAAAAAATCTCCCTCGAGACTAGGCAGGGTTTGGCTTGTCACTATTATCACTGTGGAAAGATCAGTAGGTGACAAAATGTACTAAGCTAGGCAAACAGATAAAGAGTTATGGAAGGGTGAAGCAAGACAACTGCAAGTAAAGCTGTGCAGGAGTGAAGGAATATGCTGTGAGCAGACTGTTGTCTAGGGAGATTTAGGCAAGTTGTGCATAAATTGGAAAGGAGCAGTGCTGGGGACCTGATGCTGATTCACTTCACCTGACTCACATGGCTATTCACAAATTTTTAGATCAGTATCACTATTCCTACACAAATTTTGCTAGAACCTCTCTGAGGGAACAGCACAAAGTTGCAGTTCAACACATTATTACAGAGCTCTTAGATCCTGAAGACTTCACCTCCATCTCAAAAGGCCTGGGATTTTTCCTATTGACTGCAAGGACTCAGTCTAAGCTAATTATCAAGGTTGATTCAAAATCAGTGAAGAGATAAGCACTTCCAGGAAGTGACTTACCCTGCTGTGAGACAGGTACTTATTGGCAAAGGAAAGCCAGCTGCTAGCATAGCTGTTAACAGATATTCCTGGCTTCTTCTCATCCTTATTGTTACCTTGCAGGTCTTGATAAATCATAAAGGCATTTGAGCAGACAAGCTGAGTTAAGATATGAAGCCACAGTATGTGTCTCCATCAGCTACCAGTAGTAGATACCTAGCACAGACTGTAAGGACAGTGCAAGGATATAGTCACATTTCCCCAGAATATTCACAAGACTTCAGTGTTTATGGCTCATGAACTTTCTGAGACAAAGATGGCATCTCTCTACTGTACAAATTGCCATGGATTTTCTGCCATGAGTTTATTCAGTCTCCTTTTGAAACTCATATCATCTTTTTCTAATTATGGTGTCATGCAGCACAACCTTAACATCACATTATTTGAAGTACCTACTTTATTTTATTTTTTTTAACCAGATTTGTACAAGTTTCATTCAATACCCTGTACTGCTCATGTTACAAGAGATCATTTCATATGGTCACTCTTCATTTTTTCATAATTTTATAGACTTCTTTGATGAGTTTCCAGGATGAATACTGTTAGTCTCTTTGTTTCTTCTAGAGCAGTCCATCCAGATCTTTGACCATTTCTGATACCCTTTTTGTACATTTTCCCAGTTCTTCTACAACCCCTTTTATCAAGTGAAATAAGAGAGGGTGAACGGGTGAGAAACTGTATGGTGTATTCAAGATGAGGGCACATCATGGATTTGTACAGAGGCATAATGATGTCTGTTTCATTCCTTAATCCACAATAAAAAATCCATGGATTTGAGTTTCTGGTTAGACTACTTCTCTGAGTATGTAAAATTGGCTGTGATAATTCCAGAATCTCATTTTTGCATGGCAATAGCAGTTCAAAGTTCATCACTGGATATATAAATACCAGATTGTTTTCCACTTGTGCATCACTTTATATTACATGGAATTTCATCTGTCATTGCATCATCCAGTAATTCAGTACCATGAGAACCTCCTGTAACTCTTTGTAGCTGTGCTCATCAGCAACTTGTTACATCATCCCATTTCCAGATCTTTATTGAATATATTGGACAGGATCAACCCTAACATAAGCCCTACCCAGAGTAAATAACACAAGGCCTTTGATTAACTGCAAGTTATGACCATAAATGTAGACTTATATTTGCAGAAATAAATACATCATCAAATTTCCACAGCACTAAAAAGCCTTGAAATAAGCACATTTCCATTCTCACAGTGTTAGTACTACCTTGGAAATCCCCTGGATATCCCCTAAAATGACAAATTTAACTCAAGACACAAAAATATCTCTGTCAAATAGGTAAAAAAATTGTTCATATTGACCCAGGAGAGAAATTTATTTAGCTGTAAAAGTTAGAGCACTGTATTCTGAATGTGTTCTGAATAGATCAAACTTCACATTTTCTGGTGTCATCTATAGTAGATTTTCCATAGTTGATTCTATGGTGATTTCAGATACACTGTTCAGAGTCACCAGCCTTTTTCCTGGTTAAACATTTATAATTTAATAATAGTTAGTCAGCTTTACCTATATCCTTATCCAGTTTTACAATACTGCACCCTTCACAGTCAAATTGAATTTGAAAATGATCCTTTCTATAAGGGGCTAAGCCTATATTAAGCATCATTGGCTCTAATACTCCTAATAAAATCTAATATAGAAAAAGATTTCCAGTCTGACTGTTAAATTCAAGTGAGCAAGAGTCTTGACAGCACATGGTCCTTGCCTTTTAACAAGTCACAGTTTTCAATGATTTAATAAATCATTCAAGCATGAAAAGCAGATTAACTTAAATTCCTGCTTCATTTGATGTTATATGATGTTATTTTTCACTGTACCTCAGCCAGCATTCTTCTAACTTCAGTTAAAACGTTTGGCTCATATTTCTCTCACAGAAATGATTCGCTCTACAGTAAACATGAAACATGTTGGATGGTTGTTAAAAAAGAAGTCACTAAATGTCCCAATCTTGAGATATGAGGGAATTCTAAAAAACTTTCATTTTAAAGAGAGTTCTGGATCAGGAAGAATTGCCACAAGGAAAACACAAAGGAAAAACACAACATAATTTAACCTAACAACTCACCAATTGAAAACAGAACATTCAAATGAAGCTCTGAGGATAGTATGATGGTAACAGAGATGCTCTTCAGCAACTAATTGATGCCACTCAAACAGAATATCAATATTTAGAGCAATGCAAAACAACACTCGAACTCATATGAATACTTTCTCAATTATACCAGTAATAAACATCAATATGTTTCAAATGTTTAGCTTCTGCTATTACTTTAAATACAAGATTAAAATGCTTTCTACTGCAAGGCTTAATATAAACTAATTCCGTAGACATTCTTTTAACTGCAAAATCTGGTTTTGAAGATTAGCCATACACACAAGTCTCAAAGTGCCTAATCATGTCACCTGTCCTATAGTGGTTATCCTCCCATTTAACTGCAGTGAAAAAAACCCCAAATCATTGCAAACTACAAAAAAGTAACTGTCTCCACTACATGGTACATGGTGGGAAGTATCACGTACCTCATATATCACACTAATAAGCTGTCCCACCTAGGAGTTCTCACTGAAAAAGAAATTTATATCAATGGTTTCCAAATTGTGGCCTATGCACAATCAGTGGGTGGTTCATGAGTAGCCAGCGTTCCACACCTGGCCTGTGAAACCATGCTGAGTAGCTGAGTAGCATCATCAGTTCATGATAGCTTCAGAGCTTCTCGCAAGTCCACGGCGTGTTATAACTGCTGTTCTGCACTATAGTATTTTTGTGTTTTGAAAGATGATGTTTTCTCCAAGCAAGTTTGATGGCATAGATACTTAAAAGGCTATTGAAAATAATCGGGGAAATCAACTGTGCTCTGTATCTGGTGTGGTGAGAGGAAAAAAAAATAAAGTAGGAAATAAAGCTAAATATTAAAGAAAACTTTCTCTTGGTAAGGATAATACAGCATGTACATTAGCAGCCCAGGCCAGTTGCATCCCAGATTGCCTCAAAAGAAGCATGACTAGCAGTTCAAGGGAGGTGACTCTCCCCACCTACTCCATTCTCATAAGACCCCACCTGCATCCCACTTTGGAGTCCTCAGCACAAGAAAGACGTAGACCTGATGGAGAGGGTCCAGAAGAACACGAAGATGATCAGGGGCTGGAGCACTTCCCGTATGAGGACAGGCTAAGAGTTGTTCAGACCGGAGAAGAGAAGGCTCCAAAACCTTGTAGCAACCTCCCAGTACTTAAAGGGGGCATGCAGGAAATGTGGGGAGTAACTCTATCAGAGAGTGTAGTGAAAGGACATGGGATAATGGTTTCAAACTGAAAGAAGGTAGATTTAAATTAGATACAAGGAATAAATTCTTTACTGTGAGAGTAGTAAGATACTGGAATAGATTGCCAAAAGAAGTTGTGGATGTCCCCCCCTCAGAAGTGTTCAAAGCCACGTTGGATGGGGCTTTGAGCAACCTGGTCTAGAGGAAGGTGTCTCTGCCCATAGTAGAGGGGTTAAAACTAGATGATCTTTAAGGTGCCTTCCAACTCAAACCATTCTGTGATTCTTTCTTGTCATTCTTTTGGTGATGAGAATAGACAGAATTCAGCAAAATAAAGAGATCAGTTGCATTTCAGAAGGATCCAATATTTATTTGCTTTTGACATTTGCCTAAACTTCAAAGCCTATTAGTGCTAAATCAGCCACACTCATTTAATAACTAACAGCAGTATTTCTTGCCAAATAATGTTCTCTGTCTTTTTTTTTTTTTTTTTCTGTTGGAAGCAGGGCACCCAAAATAAGCCCTAGAAGTAAGAGGCACTCACTACCCATATCAAAGGGAGAGGGATTATTTGAAAGAAGGAATATGCCTATCTGCAGGGGAAAGATAACCTTCCATGGATATCCTGAGCATTTGCCTAGTCCAGAAGCTTCCAGAAGAGACTTCCCAAGCACTTCAATTTTGCTAATACCATGCAGCCTGCATCCCTGTGTCTGACTGAAGAACTGCCGGCAAAGCAGCCAGCAACTTCTTTCCATGGTGACTTAATTGAGGAGGAAAGGGCTCATTAGACTTTACTTTCTGAACTCACATTCACGAGGAGAGTTTCCAAGTGACTTCTTGCAAGCAGCCAGGCTTTGACAGCAATTACATTATAAGTTTTGACTGAGTAAACATCAAGGAAGATTTCTGATGTGCTGCAAATTTGGAACACCGAGATAAAACGTACTGGCTGAGAGGACTGAAAGGGAAACAGATGTAACTGCAGTCTGTAGTCTGCAGTAGTTACCCTGATATGCGGCAAATGTACACACACCCACATACGTATACACACTTAGTATATAAATGTATTTAGATATATATACACACACATATCCATATATCCAAATACATACATACATATGCATATATGTATATACTCATATTTATATATACGCATATCTACTCTGTGTGTGTGTGTAAATAGATATATATAGCTCATGATTCTTCTAGAGGCATTTTCCATTAATGTTTCTTGCAGAAAGTAATTTGCATTACACGATACTGATGGCTTTTAATTGGTGCATGCAGACTGATAAAGAAGGGTGTGTTGTCCTTCACCTTGGGCATCTGCATATGCGTAGACCTAGTTTTAGACATTATTCATCATAGTCATGAGTTGCAAAGCCAAAAATGATTGATGATGGCACCAGCAGGGAGGCTTACATACACAGTCTCAGTCTATCTTTTCCACACTTTATCAAAGTGCAGGAGATAGGGCTGCAAGTTGTGTTGGGCCCTATCAGAGCAGGCAGGACATAGCTACAGCCTTTAGCCTTCTGGATATTCTTGGCTGAGGTGGAGCCCATAGGAAGCCCTGGGCTTGTTTCCATGAATCACAGCAACTAAAGATTGCTTCATTTTGACCATGATACAACTGAGTCTCAGCTGTGGCTCCAAAACTGTTGTGAGTAAAAAGTGAATTTCCTTGAACTTTATGTTTGCTTGGACACATCACACAGCCTGGGGCTTTAAGAGTGGTTTTATGGAATTTGCAACCTTCCACCATGGACCAGGACCCTGCTGTGATGGATACTGATTTCTAAGTACATTTTAATGTAGCATAATCCCAAGATGACAACTCCAAAAGAGTTTTAAAATGTACTTTGTTGTCTAGACATAAGTTTTCATTTGTTAGAACTTATGCTGTACAAGATGATTAAAGTACAAACTGATTTGTGGTCTGAATGCTTACAAGTGAATACATTTAGGAGGTACTAGCACAATTTGCACAAGGTTTATAACTTGTTTCACATGCTGCTTATTTACAATAATATAAAATCCATATCAAATACAAAAATTACAAAGCAATTCCCCTATATTGCACTCTAGGCTTCCTGAAATGTATTCATAAAGTTCTATTCAGATGTATGCTATAATGATGTCATAGGTTGTATCATTAATAAGGCAGATACACCGCCAAGAAGGGTTAAATATGGAGAGTTGCCACAAACAAACAAAAGAAAGGAAATTCAAAAGTCAGGAGCAGCAAACTTTCCTGAAGCTAAGTGAACTTTAGGATCTAGTATCATAGTAAAACCTTTCCATGTAGTAAACATAACTTTGACCCATGCCAGCTGCACGACTATCAATTCCACACCAAGGGTGAAAGGGAGCCCTTTGCCTTTCCAGAAACTGAAAACAGTCTAGTTGTATCCAACCAACTAATTTTTGTCTGTTTCCATGGCTATAAAAAGATAACACACGTGCTCTATCTGAACTTTTCTGCCAGAAGACAGTCTCCCCATAGCAGTCCATATCCCTTCCCCTCTACTGACCAGAGGAATTAAGAAGGAAAATCCAGGCTCTACAAGAGGCCCTTTTCCCCCCATGCAGCTGCACACTGAGAGGAGGGGATGTGCTTTCAGAGCACAGTTATCTCAAGCA
The DNA here is from genome assembly GCA_024611175.1 of Megaceryle torquata. Classification (NCBI taxonomy): domain Eukaryota; kingdom Metazoa; phylum Chordata; class Aves; order Coraciiformes; family Cerylidae; genus Megaceryle; species Megaceryle torquata. The sequence continues at coordinate 99,520 of JANIJG010013624.1, forward strand.
TGGCTGTGTTTCATGAAGAGAGTCTGTGTGTACAGAAGCTTGTAACTGAGGATGATAGCTTGTAACTGAGCAGATAGCAGCCTGGCAAACTGACCAAGGCACTTAAAGATGTAAAGACACCAAGGGTTGTATATAGGAGGGGAAAACTTGCCTGAGCTCGGGGACACCTGTTCATATGGGAGCGGTAATAAGGCTAATGCTTGAATAAACACAAGCTGCTTTTGCTTACTGTTTGCATCCGAACTCACACAAAGCTGCTATGCGACTCTTACCTCCTGTCAAAAGAGCAGCACTTGACATCCTTACCTCATGAAGGTCAGGCTGAGGATTTAGCCCACAACCTTATCTTCCCACTTTCCCATATTTATCATCACTGACATTCTCTCTGCATGTTTCCAGGGAGTTTGTCTGTATTCAAAAAAGATATACAAGGACAGACCTTCCAGATCTCCTTAGTTCATGTCTTCTGTCTGCTTAAGCCAAAGTGCTTCTCGTTCCACACCTCATGAGATCCCCCATCCTCTTGATTGGCCGTCCACCACATTTTGCTAGAAGTGAGGGAGAGATTCTACAGAAAGCCTTTGTGTTGTAAGAATCTCTAGATATAAATATGTAATGTTTCAATTCACTCAGTTTAAATAAATTCTGGAATAATCCAAAATTAATTTGGAAAGAATGGAGTGTTTGGTGAGAAAATAAAAAAATAAAAAGAAGTTCAAGTTATTTTAAATATTTTGCTAAACTGGAGGCTAGATTATTTGTTTTCATGCAATTTTCTTTCTGAAAGGAAAATCTGAAAATTGAAATGTACCTTCACAAGGAAACTCATATACCATTCTCCACAGCGAGAAGAGTGTCTTGCTGCTTGGAACTAACAGACCATCATGTAGGGCCTGGGAAGTTACCTCACTCTTTCACTTTCTCAGGCTCAAGGAGTGGCCAGTTCCTCGTTCCTGGTCCCTAGCAACCTTTTGAGCTATGGCTTTCCTTCACACTAGAAAGAAGAAACAGAATAGAGAGAAAAACATCGTTCCTACACCTCAGTTTAGGAAATGGTCCCTACTTTGAACCCCAACTGCCCCAACAAGGCTTTCCATTTCCAAATGCTTTAATGAACCTTATTGATATTTTTTTTCTCCATATGTTGCTTCAGTATTTAGTATTAATCAGATTGGGTGAATTCTCAAGCCTTTTGGCCTTGCCAGAGCTGTGTGTCTTTGATACATGAAAGTAAGAAGTAAAAAAAAAAATAAATTTAAGAATTGCCCACTTTAGTCCGGCAGAACTTAATGTGCAGCAACCTAAATTCTGTCCTTTTCTTGTTAGCTTTAGACTATACAGTCTTAATAACGTAGGTTTCTTCTCATTCTTACTATGCTAAGAGAATTTTCAAGTGATTTCCTATACAAAAAAAAAAAGACTAAGGAAATTGCCTTATTGTGTAGAACCATACCAAGATTTCCATGAAATATCAACCATGTTGGCACAACTGGGTCCATAGGACAGCTCTTCATTCCGCTTTTTACCTACAGGACATTCATGTGATGTTCTTGACGCCAGTTTTATTTTCAGAAGTACAGCCCTAAACATTTTACAAGACTGTAGCTTGTTAGCCAAATCTATCTGATTGTAAGGGAAGAAAAAAAAAAGATAGAATAAGTTTTTGTAGAAGTAAGTTTGGCTAAAGTTCCTTTAACTTCACATTGGTGTGAATTATTGCTTCCTGTTACCCAGAATAATCTTTTACTCTATTTCCTCACCCTGGCCTTCGTTAGGAATAATGCTGCCAAAAGATACAGTCCAAGTTCTATCACAGTCTCAAGTCATGAAAGAAGAAGTAAAAATGTTAGAAGTGAAGAATTAAACCAAGAAATGTTTATGGTGGTTTTATTTATTGCTCCTTCTTTTTCCATCTATGTGTCCCTTTGTTTGTTTGCATATACATGCACACAGATATGGATACATGCATAGGTATATCTATCTTCATATATACATGCGTATATGTACATACAACATTTTGCCCTCTATACATCCCTGTACTTTGTTTTGTGTTTATGATAAAACAATCAATGAAGAAATTAATAGCAGCAGTTCCTCGTTGACTATTCCATGCTCTGGATAGTTAAATCACAAAAAACATATTCCTGAACAAACTCAGAGTAACAGCAAAAACCTGGCAACTGAACAATTAAGAACGTTCTAATCCTCAGGAGTTCACAGCCTCTTTCTCAGGTGAGCAGTGCTCTGCTTTCAGTTGTGATGTGCTGTTCCTGTATCCCCTTCCTTCACCCATCTGCCCCATCACATGGCAGAGAGGAATGTGATTCCAGGAAAGCCAAACAGAACCAGACAGCTAATCTTGAGTGCTGCTCATCCAGGCAACACCAAGACTATAATTTCAGCGAGTCTTCCTTTGCTGCCAGTATTCAAGGCAGCACATGAGAGAGCAGAGCAGCATTGACAGGAGGGCCAGTATAAGAATGGAGAGTGCTCTCCCAAAACAGTGAGAAAAGGCTTGAAAAGTGTGAGAGGGCAAAGAGAGACAGAGACACTGTATCTGTCTGATTTTTCTCCAGAGCCTGAGTAATAGCTTTCTCCTTAAAAAAAAATCTAGCTAGTTATTTATGTAGGCAGCACTTTGACACTTCTCACTTTCCCATTTCTTATAACATGCATTAAATGCATGCATTAAATGCATAAATAACACACTAAAACAATCAGTACAACACCTGCAAAATTTCCATTTGAGCTGGCTTAAAATGTATTTTCTTTCTTCCTCAGTCCTTCCAATTCTTTTTTGCCTAACTAATAAATGCATATGATGAAAATAGAGATATGGCATTATGTTCTGTCCTGGTTTGAGTGAGAACAGAACTAATTCTGTTCAGTGATTTGACTTTTCAGCTCAGTACTTCTAACTAACTGCACTGTCTGAAGTTAGCAGCCTGTTTTCCCAGGCAGTGGCTGCTTCTAGCAGTGATAACACCCCGTGTTTAGAGTTACTACCAAGGATGGGTGTGCAGACCAAGGCCACTGCTGGATCTTGTGCACCACATTGGGGGGTGCAGAAAAGTGAAATGCTGCACCTGGAGGGAGGAGCAGACAGGGCAGGTGACCCCAAACTGACCAATGAGGTATTCCATCCCATATACGTCATATTCAATATTAAGCTGAGGGATCTGGAGGGTCTGTGGCTCTTCATCCCTCTTGGACAGCTTTGCCACCTTTGCTTGTTTTTACTCAGATCCTCTTTTGGTTCCTTCCTCAGAGCATCCAAGGAGGACTCTGTCCATTCTGCCTTTGATTCCAATTGGTGTGTTCCTGAATCCAGTACCGGAATCCCGATCCTGAACACAGTTCCCTTCTGCTGTAGGGCCCAGTCTGGGACTCCCCTGGTGCCTGCTCCACAGCATCAGTGGTGACGGTGATGTAATTACCACCAGGGGGGTTGGGTTCAACACTGGTTTTGTATATATTTGTATATATTCCATTATTATTATTATTTTCATTAAAGCTGTTATAATTTCCATTTCTAATTGCTAATTTTTTCTCCCTTATTCCCTTACTCTTCCCCTTTGGGGAGGGAAGGCGGTTATGGGTCTGTTAATAGGTCCAAGGGGCTGCCCTGACCCTAAACTGTGACATGTTTTAAATTGGAGCCATATTGCAAAGTTGAAATGCATGCTTTGAATCTTACAAAGAATTATGCAATTTATCTCTTAAAACATGTCCCATTTGTATTTTTTATGCTGGTCCTCACATGTTATTTCCAAGGTCTAGCATGAAGAGAGCAGATATAAACACAGTGAGACTAATTTCTTGAATCACAGATTTCAACTGCATTCTTCTGGAACTGGCACTTTATTCAAGTAGTCTCTGGACAGGTATCTAATTGTACAATCTTGTCTGATACAACAGGTTGAGGTACTGCTGTTGTAAGGAGTACTCCTCTAGCTCCCAAAGATAATGAATAATAAATTCACTCTTTTAGAAGCCAAGCATTCACTGTAATGGGCCCAGATATTAAAAAAAACCCCCTATGTTCATTGGTGAAACATGAAATAGATTGTAATTGCAACTTAGAGATTTTATTTTCCTCCCTTTTTTTTTTTTTTTTTTAAATCTTTTTTATTATCAAGCCCTACCACACCCATTATATCTTTTTTAAAAATGAA